>CM055203.1:10512083-10782083 GCA_029224185.1 Karalla daura | reverse complement strand
TGAGCAGAAGGGGAAAGTAAGTCTGTGTACATGCAAGTGCCTTTCATCCCCGCTCACACACACACACACACACACACACACACACACACACACACACACACACACACACATAATGTTTTGTTTCATGTGGATTTGTGTGCCGTGATTAAAAAGCTGGATGTGAAATTTAAGTAGAAGGTGATGTGTGAGAAATGAGAGTTCATTTTGTTTATTTTTTTTCTTCCCTCCCTGGATGTGGCAGGCAGAAATCGTGCACCACTTGTAAGGGAGATGCAGGAGGCATCCGTCTCAAGTCTTAAATAAAAGACGCTGTCGGGGTGGGATCTGCCCTCTACTCCGCTGAGTGTGGTTTCCCATGTGTCAGGGATTTTCCACATCCTCCGAAATGATGCTCGAGGCCTGTCGGTAGCTTGAAACGAGACAAAATGATTAAGTATGACAGTGCCCGGGTGACAGGGTGGCACTGTGAAAAGCACCGTCACCTCACAGCATGAGGCCGCTGGGTTCAATCCTGGCGAGGGCAGAGTTTACGTGCCTGCCTGGGTTCTCTCCCAGTGCCCCCGCTTCCTCCTACAGGCCAAAAACATGCATCAAAGGTGACTGGAAACATGCATCAAAGGTGAAATTGAGAGGATACAAATGGATGTTTTATGTGATTCGCACCCCGGTTCCATCTCAGTTTTCATGAGTCTGAGGAACAAATAGCCCCTGCAATGGTAAATGTCGTGGACTGCGTCGGCTAATTAGGACCACAATGAAAGCAATGTTGCAAGATCAAGTATGCGAGATCAGCTTTAGATATGCGATATAATGAAAAGTTACCTAACTGCTTCCCCGCCCTGCGAATACCAATCTCTATTGCTTATTAAGATGTAGAGTCTCAGCAGTGAGACGGGGCTGGCTGGGCTGCAGCTCCCTGGGTCGTTGTACAGTGGGCCGTGCTGTCAGAATTCCCTGGCAGCTCTTTGCGTGTGTGTGTGCGTGTGTGTGTGCGTGTGTGTGCGTGTACACATGCGAGCCATGACGTCCCACTCCTCTTTCCTTTGGACGCGGTCCCCGTCATGTGGAAATGTGTCTTTCCATCTCCGCCGCCATCGCTCATGATGAGCTTTCAACGGCTGTCAGAGACGAGGAGCAGTGCGGAGCTAACGCGGCGGCCGGGCCCCCCGGCCGGGGCCCACAGTCGTGGGCCCCTGGCCGGGGCCACAGTCGTGGGCCCCTGGCCGGGCCTGAGCAGGCACGCCGTCTCCCCCTGCCGGCATGGGAGCAGCAGCAGCGTGACACCCCCAGCTGAGATACAGCTCTGAGATTTACCCAGTGACTGAAGGCTTTAAGCCTCACCTCCCGCTCCGTCCTCACCCACCCACCCACCCTAAAACCTTCCAGCACAGTGTGTGTGTGTGTGTGTGTGTGTGTGTGCGTGTGTGTGTGCGTGTGTGATGACTTATTATAGCCCCAGAATGGCCGCGGGGTCTTTCTGAAAGCTCTCAGTGCGACCGTCTGCGTCCTCTGCCTCTTCCAGGCGTTTCCGTGACGAGTCGGAGGAGTTCCTGAGCCTCGTCCTGCTGCCCAACCTGGTGTGGCGGGCCGGCCGCGCCGCAGCCGCCGTACGCACCTCGGCCATCAGCTGCCTGCTGGCCCTGCTGCACGGAGACGCCATCACGCCTGGACAGGTGCACGCACGCACGCACACACACACGCACGCACGCACACACACACAGGCAGCAGGGGAGACATCTGCGGCTCCATCTGGCTGCGGCACGTTGCGGCTCCGTCCGTCCACCTGTGCGAGCGGAGGATGCGAGCGCAGTACGAGCTCCCCGTCTCCGCTCTGCCGAAACACTTTGCTGTCGACTCGGCTGCAAAGGGAAAGACGTGGTATTGCATAGTTCTAACCCCGCCCGGGGCTGACGTCCACCCCGGAGCTCTCTGCTTTGTCCATTTTCCCATCAAAATGGAGCCCCCCCCCCCCCTGTCTCTCCTTGGCTGGAGGAGTTGGCCCCGTCGGGCAGCAGGTGCACGCGGGTGCAAACGGGTTCGCATACCTTTGTCCCCAAGGAACAAAGGCCGCACTGTTCCGGACCCCCCGTCATAGGTAGGAACCGTCCAGCGGGACGTGCCCTTGCACCTGCCTGTCAGGGCATGTGCCCGCTCACAGTGCGCTCGCTCGGCTAGCACGCACACACACACACGCACACACACACACACACACACACACACACACACACACACACACACACACACACACACACACACGCCCGCCCGCGCACATCTGGCAGCGCTTGCTCCCGGCGTGTGCGGAGTGACCGGTCGAGGCCGGCTCACACACCTCTCCCATTCACACGTCCTCAACTACGAGGCGACGCAAACAGCTGGGGGACGGCGTGGGCGTAGGTGTGCGGGTGTAGGTGTGCGAGCGCACTTTTTGCTATCCAGCGGGGGTGAGGGGTGGGGGGTGAGGGGTGGGGGGGGTGCAGAGACTGAACGGGGCCCCGTTAGCCCGGGTTCAGAGGGGGGCTACGGCCCAGCTGAAGTAAACAACACGTCCTGACGCGTGTGACAACAGGAGGCCGTGCGTGTGTGTTTCCCACAGGCCAGTCAAACAGCCTTTCATCTCGGAGGAACATTGTTTCCTCTCGACTCCCTGTGAAAACAATTAGCAGCTCCGGTTACGCTTGGCACCTTCGGATCGCCACTGATGTAATACCGGATCACCGCTCTGCCAGATTTTCCTCTCTTCTCCCTCCCCCCCCCCCCCTGCCTCCCTCCCCCGTCCCCTCGCTCCTTTCCCTCCGCTGCTCCCGCGCTGTTTCGACAGCAAACAGACAGAGGGTTTGGCCATCACCGCCTCCTGGCCCGGGGCTCGGTGCGCTCATCCTCGCCTTGTTTGTCCATTTCCTCCCGTTCGCGTCTGCTCGGGCCGCCCCCGGACCTGAGCCGTGACTCTGCCGCGCCTCAGGTTCTCCTTTACTGAGCTCCGTCTTCACGCTCGTCCTCTCCCGTTCACCCCCCCCCCCCCCCCCCCCCCCCCCCCCCCCCGTGTGCAGCTGCTGTGTCACCAGGAGAAGGTGCTCCCCCCCGGTGCTGTCGGCTCTGGAGGAGGACTCCCAGATGTGCAGGCTGCTGGCCTGTCGCTCGGTGTCCATCATTGTCAGACTCATCGGAGGCAGTCTGCACCCCGAGGCCCTGAACAAGATCTACCCTGGTAAAGGAGGAGCGCTCAAACTACTTCGTTAGGAAATTGGGGGGGGGATCGCTACTCAACTTCTGGTGGAAAATTGTAAAGAATATCATGGTAAAGGGTGAATGGAGAACAGATAGATATGGGACAAGTAGCAGTCCTGACTTAACAATAAACTTAACAAACTACAATAAATGAGGTTAAAAAGTAGCTGTTACGTTAGGTTTCGGCTCTTCTGATGCTGCTCCTCACCTGAGCGTCTCTCGTCCCCAGAGCTGCTGAAGCGTCTGGACGACAGCAGCGAGGAGGTGCGTGGCGTGGCCCTGCAGGCCCTGGGCCTGTGGCTCTCCAGCCTGAGCACAGACTACAACCGCCAGCTCTTGGCTGCTCACCTGCAGCTGCTCTTCCAGCAGCTCCTCCTGCACCTGGACGACCCCGACAGCTCCGTGCAGCAGCAAGTGCTGGGTGAGACTCCTCCCCCCCGCAGCCGAGGGTCCCTGTCTGGCCCCACAGCCCACCCTGTCACTCCACGATACAGTCCCACAGAGTCATACACTCATTTTAATCCAAACCTAGGACCCGATGCCTAAACTCAACCCATTTATTACCATTTAGAGGGTGTTTAACAATGCCGTAGGCAAGCACACAGGCCTTCTTTGCCTCTAGGGCTGTTATTGAAACGACAGATTGTCCTCCCACATGTTCCCTGCGCCTGACTCCTCACACACACACACACACACACACACACGCACACACACAGCATGGAAGTCAGAGCGGGAAAGAGATGGCTGCTGGATAGAGGTGGCGGCGGAGGCAGCTCAACACATGAAACTCCAATCAGAGGCGGCGCTGACAGAGCACTGGCTGTTCCTTACCGCCAGCATCTATAAACGTATCTCACTCCACCGTGCGGCTGTAACACGAGAGCGCCTGTGACCAGGCCCGCTATCGTTTCTGAGGCCGGACGGGCCAAAGGGCCGAGCAGCGACGGCGCGGAGCTGGGAGGTCTGCCGCCATCTGTCAGCAGCACGGGACCAGCCCAGTTCAGCCCAGTTCAGCCCAGTTCAGCCCAGTTCAGCCCAGTTCAGCCCAGTTCAGCCATCTATCTGGCAGGGAAAACTACTCGATAGAGACGCCTACGATGGTGAATGCGGGGTGACGATGACTTGAGATGTGATGCTGCGCAGATGCTCTGTCCGAGGGGCTCGCACGGGGATGGGGGGGGGTGGGGCTGGGGCTGGGGGGGGGGATTCCAGGGGGCTGGAGAGGGGGGGGTGGGGAGGGGCCTGGTATCTTCTATCAGACGGGGGAGATTATTGCCTGGCACGCTGCCAGCAGATTCCACCCCATCCTCCAGTTCAAACGCTCTCCTTCATCCTGCCTCTCCACGCAATTTGTCACAAGTTTCAAACGGCTCCCCCCGGCTGCCAGAGCCAGCCCGGAGGACCCCGGCCCTCCACGCCGAAACCAGAGCTCCCACCTGTGGGAGACGCACGCAGGTTGACGCAGCTCCTCCTCCTCCTCCTCCTCCTCCTCCCAGCCTCTCCACCCTCATCTAATTCCGACCACATGGGCACCCCCTCACCACCTTTCCACATCTGTCCGCACACACATCTTACTTAATCCCTGCACCTTTTATCTGACCGTCCCAACTTCCTCCGCTCATGCCCAGCGAAGCGGCTTCCTTCATGTATCAGCTGGACACTTTGAGCGCATTTCTGTTTTTTTGTTTTTTTTTCTTTTCTTCTCCCCTTTCTTCTTTTCTTTCACCGTCCCGGAATTCCGTGCCGGGGGCCCGGCTCCTCTGGACTTTCACTCTCTCCCACCCTCATGGATGTTAGCTGTCATGACTTCTGACAGGGCGCAGGTGAGCGGCGAGGCGGCGGCCAGCGACCAGAGGCCCGGCCGCGGGGTCTCTCATCTTCACGTGGCCGGGCTCAGGAGGGGAGGAGGGGGGAGGAGGGGGGGAGGAGGGGGGAGGAGGGGTGAGGAGGGGGAAAGGGAGGGAAAAAAGCCCAGAGAGGAGACTTTCACACACTCACCAGATGCAGCAATAG
Organism: Karalla daura; assembly: GCA_029224185.1. Classification (NCBI taxonomy): domain Eukaryota; kingdom Metazoa; phylum Chordata; class Actinopteri; order Chaetodontiformes; family Leiognathidae; genus Karalla; species Karalla daura. Next base: position 10,776,845 of record CM055203.1, on the reverse strand, counting down.
CTTCCATACCGTGGATTCTGAGCCGCGCAGGACGGCGTTTCAAAGCCTTCCAAGGACAATAAGCGTCGGTATTGCCGCCACGGCTGATTGGAGCATCTGCAACGTTGCACGCAGACACGTGTAAATCAACTCCATGAACCGGCCCGTGCCCCCGTCCCCTCCAAACTGCACACTCGCCGCTGGAATGTCTGTGTTTCTGGCAGTGTCGGGCCGGTCTTTGAAAAACTATACTGTAATCCTGTATGTTGCTCTCCAAACATAAAAGGAGCCACTGCTGAGAATCTCTCGCCAGTCCCCGCCTTTGCCGGACGCGCAGCCGTGATTTATCTCCGGCCCGCACCACGGCGATTGGTTCCACACCAGCACCGCAGGCTGGTTAATGCACACTTTATGCCTGTCCTGCTGTCAGCAAAGCCCCCATGACAAGACCCGAGTCGCCACTGGAAGCTGACCTTCATGACGGTCCCATCGACCTCCACTGTCGTCCAGAAAACACAAAGGGGTCCCAGGTTTGACTTCCAGAGAGGCCGAGGGCCTTCCTCTGTGCTCTCCACGCACTCCTCTTCCTCTCACAGTCCAAAACATGCACATTTAGGTCAATTGGAGACCCTGAATTGGCCCTAGGTGTGGGTGTGACGGTGCTAAGTGTGTGTGTGTGTGTGTCCTGGGATGGGGTCACCCTATGTGTGCTGGGACAGACTCCAATAGACCACAGCCACATTAAGGTACACATGGTGTGAGATAATACATGGATGGGATTGAAGCCCGTTGGTCTTCCACCAGATGCTCCTTCACTCCGGAACAGATCAAGCCTGTTCATTGTCCCAGAATGCGCAGCCATCTTCTGACTTAAAATACTCACCAAATCACCCAAAATAGCTGTTGTTTCTTCACTGGAAAAGCGTCACATGCATAGGAACCAGGTCCATTTAACGCTCAGTGGGACTAAATGCAAAGAGAGTCACAGACAGGAAGCAGATGTCACAAAGCACTGACGCATGGTTGGGTTTCATCTCATTTTGGGAGAGAGGGGGGGGGGACAATAATGTAGAACATTATCCTTAAGCGAGTCATCAAGCTATAAGCATCAAAACAGATGAGCTAAGCGTATATCGCTGTGGCAGCGTAATGGATGGAAGTGGATGGAGCTGTGTGTGTGTGTGTGTGTGTGTGTGTGTGTGTGTGTGTGTGTGTGTGTGTGTGTGTGTGTGTGTGTGTGTGTGTGTGTGTGTGTGTGTGTGTGTGTGTGTGTGTGTGTGTGTGTGTGTGTGTGTGTGTGTGTGTGTGTGTGTGTGTGTGTGTGTGTGTGTGTGTGTGTGTGTGTGCGTGCGTGTGTGTGCGCTCTCCGAGGCCGTCAGCCTTACGGAGTGTGTCAGGGCGTGAGCCCCATGCGGGGCGGCAGATTGGTGGAGGGCTCCGCGTCTGCCTGTGAAGCGAGATGACCTCACGTCTCACTGAGTGATGGCCTGTATCTGACAGCACCCACAACCGCCTGCACCGCAAATGTGGAAGCATTCTCCCCTCTCATGCACAGCGCCGTTTGAAGCCTCTCCTCCTCCTCCTCCTCCTCCTCTCCCCCGTCTTTCTTCCCCTCTATCTCTCTTTGTTCCTCTAATAGTCGATCCCATTCTTATGCTTCTTGGATTTCAAACGCATATCTGTGAAGTGGCTTGATGTTTGCAGCATGTCCTGACAGCATGATGGACAACACCTCCCGCCTGCCACCCCCACTCCCCATCCCTCCTCCTCCTCATCATCATCCCTCCTTCTTCTTCTCCTCACTCTTCCATTTGTGCTAATCCCACCGTCCTACCTGTGCCATCACACCAACTGGCACGGGTGTGACTCGCCTCTCACAAGTCAGCATTGTTCTTTTCTTCCTTCTCTTTCCGACTCCCAGCAAAGCTTAAAAAAGTAAAGAAATCCCCTTGGATCCTCTTGGAGAACAAAGGCGGGTATCAGATGATGAGTTTACATGAAGTAACTCATCCAGAGTGACAGCATGTCACCACTGGAGCACCACTTTTGCTTTGTGGTTTCCCCGAGCATTTTACCCATTGATGGCAATTCAAGTAATTCAATATAGGCCTGTAAATCAGCTAAAGCTGTGAGAGCTTCGGCAGGGTAACAGCGCCTCCCACTGGGAGGAGGGGGGGTACTCTCACCTGCAGCCGACCAGTAGCTTAGTGTAGAGCATCACTGCCATCTGCTGGTGTGTAACTGAAGACAGACTCCACATGCCTGCTTTGTCTTTGGGTTTAAACATGAGAGAAACTCCCCCAGCCTCTGTTATATGTGACGCGGAATTGGATAAAGTGTCTGACTTTCAAACAAGAATGTGATGGGTTGCTTTGATGTAAATGGAGTGGTTCTTGTAGTGTTTTTCTAGTCTTCCTGACCACTCAGAACACAGCATTAGGGGCAGCTACTTTGATGGCTGCAGTGATACCTGTTTACAGAAACTACACCATTCTGTTCCCGTGCCAAGTTTTGCTGCTTATGGACTTTTCTCAACATCTTGATGTCCATTCCTCCATCATTCTCTGGAATTGTAGTGCAATTATCATGACTAAAACTCACTTCTTCAAGTTGAAGGATGTTGCCTCAAGCCTCTTCTCTAGAATAAAACTTGAGTAAATTGGTGAAATAAGATAGTAATGGCAAGCAGAGCTCAAGATTTGAGGTGGACATGTATGTCCATTCTCGTTTCATATGCTCAGATGTCTTGTTTGTATGAGACTGGTCTCACATTTGTGTTTGTGTTTTGTGTCCAGAGGTCCTGAAGAATGGCAGCTCGGTGCACCCGGTCCTCCTGAGGAGCGAGGTGGAGGCAGTGAGAGACAAGCACCGGAGTCCCGTGTACTGCGACCAGCTGCTGCAGCACATCAGCTCTGTGCTCAGCGAGACCTCCGCACAGTCCTGAGCCCTGATGCAGCGGAGTTCAGACGGCTCTCATCCCCAGCTGAGCGCTGGACGTTGAAGGAGCATTTTCCACTGAAGTGCCTGTTCTTGTTAAAAACAATAACACAGTTTAAAGTAGCTGGTTGTCTTAAACGCGGAGTTTTGTCTCTGTTGTGGGCGAGGAGTTGCCCTGTTTTTACTTCTTTAACGACCATTCCCACAAGCCTTGTAATGCAGAACAGCTCTTCTGCATCTGTTCCCTTTTACTGTGTTTGTTTGGTTCTGTCCGGTGTTTTATGAAATGCAAAAAAATGTTTGATGCACTGTGGTTGTGTTCAGCTGTTGAAATAGCCTCTTGAAAATGTGTCATTCCTATAGCCAGGCTCTGCTGTCCCACCTCTAGATGATGCAGAGTCACTGAATTTCAAAATAAGAGCGTGGATGAAAGAAAACCACAATGGTATGTGTATATAGGAATTACTTTAAAATAAACCAGAATATTTTAACCATTTTGTGTGGATTTCTTTCTATATACATGTACTCTTGATGGGTTGAAATTACTGGCCAGTCATCAAGTTCTGCAGAAGCCTGATGACAAGTCACTCATTGGAAATAGGTGAGTTGGAGCTCAAAATATCGAAGACATACAGGCCAGTTGTCCCAGGTCACAGTAGTACTAGCCTGAGGGTGCTAAAAATGTATACATATCTATTCTTTATAGGTTGTAAATATAAAACGCTTCTTTCCCCTTAAGTTATGAAATGAACTGGACATCTGTGAGGTTCCGATTCTGGTGACCGAACCTGGGGACTCCCACACTACTATCAGACCTAAGGATACCTTTTGGATTCAAGATTCAAAATTGTATTTGTCATGCAGAAATATACAAGATATTGGCAGTGGAATTTGGCCCTATAAAATATCCATTATTGAAAATGTAACAGATCCAGCTCCTTCATTTTCGCTCTGAAAGACTCCTACTAACCTACAGCTGTTTTGCGATATGCCGGATAAGTTGTCATTTTATTGTTTTAATGTTGAGGCCGGATGTTTCCTGTTTCTTTTCTTCCTCTAACTTGACACCAACGTCCTGCCTCCTCTCATCCATCCTCTCCAAGTGATGCTGCAGACTCCAGCATGTAGTGCTGCCAGCAGATCTCCATCCATGGCCTCTCTCTGAACCTCCTCCTCCACCTCCTCCTCTTCTTCAGACTCCTCCACCTTTTTCAGCATGCTGCAGATCGGGGACGAGCTGCTCTTCTTTTCGGCAGTGTTCCTGCTGCTGCTGGGGGTGTCCAGGTCCCCCCCGGGGGCCTCTCTCCTCACCGCCGTCCTCTACGTCTTCATGCTGATGTTCCGCTTCCCCCCGGTGCCCCCGGAGCAGGCCGGCCGCGTTCTCCGGCCCGGGGCTGCAGCCGCCGGGGTCCCGGTGGTGGCTCACCGCGGTGGGAGCCACGACGCTCCGGAGAACACCTTGGCAGCCATCAGAGAGGTGAAACCACAGCTCAGATTTATGCAGATGGAGCTTATGCAACTATTGCCTTCATCTCTATATAATAGAGATATTTAACTAAACGATAAATGTCATTTCGAGTAGGAAGCTGGAGCTCCGCAGGCGCATGTCGTGACTTCACAATTATTGCTGTGTAAGCAGAATAACGCATGCACTGTTATCAATGGTAGCATTTCCAGCATTTGCACTTCCACCACTAATGCATTTCTGACCTTGAAGATGGAGCTGGTGCATCTTCATTTTGATTTCTGCAGCAGGCTTTAGAAATTAGAGAGGGGTGTTTTGTATGTAAAGGGATTTTAGGGCATGTCAAATTCATGTCCACATTACACCTACAAGTGAAGAGCAAGCTATCTGCCAACCCAAAGTCCTGGTCATGGTCATGGTTGATCAAGATATTGTTAATGATATGCTCATGAATACATCTTATAACAGTTTTATTAGGCAATGGTTATAGGGAAATGTCTGTGTCCAGACCTATCCACACCCAGACCTCAATCGCCCGCAGTCACATTTTATGCTTCCTGCCAATAACTCGTTAAAGATGTATTATTCATGGCCCATCAGCATAATGAAAATTATATTATCATCATGTCTTTAAGATGCAATCTTCCTGACACTGGGCCTTGGTATGGCTCCGCCTGGACAGGCGTCTGGTCCCATCTGCAAATTAAAAGCTAGCAGGACTTGGAACCTACACATAACCCTTTGTTAAGTCTTACCATTCATGTTTTGTGGCTTTCATGTCATTGAATTTGGCATTAAATGAAAGAAATTTTGGACTTAAAGTAAATGACAATATAATTGAGTTTGTGTGATGCAGAGTCAATGAATAGCTGTGCACGTTGTGCCTTCTCAGTTCCTGCTGTGTAAGCAGGACAAGCAGCATTTGCATTTCCATAAGTGATTAATTTTGAGCTTGAGGATGGAGCTCTTTTTTAAATTTAGGCCCCTGGTGTGGAGACAATACTTGCCCCAATTTTTGTATTTGTGCATTTCATGCACACTTACTATTAATCATGTATTTGGTACTTATGGACCATAAGTACCATAAGAGGTAAGTCACTGCCATAGGCCGGCAGCATTTGGCCGTGTGAGTTACTGCTCATCCTCTTCTTATAAAGACTTTCCTCCTTATCTTTGCTTTGTCTAGTGATGAATAGAGTGGTGAGGAAAACAAGGCCAAGTCTGTTCTGTCTCTTTTAAGCAGTGCTGAGCCAGCGGTTTTCAGAGTCAGCAGTGGCAGCTTAATCACACTGATGCTGAGCGGTGCTTTGGTCACTGCCATAAAACCTTGCCTTTGACATTACTGACAGAGGACACATGTTGCACCTACATCTATCAGCTTTATATGTGTCAAGTAATAGTGTATTTGTTTTTTAGTGGCAATTAATTATCCATCCCTCTGATGCACGTAAATTACCTAAAGATGATGCAACAATACGTCTTATGAATGCAAGAGTGTATATGTTACTATGCTACCCATGTTCTCCTCTAGGTGTCACTTTTGCCAAATTTTAAGTAACCCCATCACTGTGTTTTTGTCAAATCATCATATAAGCGCTTTCACTCAACTCAAATAAGTTTATTTGGGGCCAGTAGGCCTTTCAAGAAACTTGCACCCTGAAGTAAAAATGGAAGTACCACAAATACTCCATTCGGAGTTCGACATGCGACTTACTTTTTATGACTACCAAAATATACTGTCTTGTCATTTTTTATATAATTAATGTGTATTTTAGGCTCATTATCTCTTATGTCTGTCTGTCAGGAAGTTTCTGTATTGAATGATCTGATCCTCCTTTTCTCTGTGATCTGCTACTGATGTAGGCCAGCAGGAATGGGGCCACTGGGGTGGAGCTGGACCTGAGCTTCACAGCAGATGGCGTTCCCATACTGATGCATGATGAGACCCTGGACCGGACCACCAACGGCTCTGGACCGGTCGACAAACTGCAGTTTGTCCAGCTGCGGAGACTGGACGCTGGTGTTCGTCACAGACTGAAGTACGTTCTCAGTACTTACGAATAAGTAACAACAAATCGGGATATCTTTAGGTCAGACTAAGAATGGAGAATCTGAGTGTTGTCTTTTTAAATGTTTTTATGTATGTTTTGATGCAAATGCGTCTGTGCCTTTTTACTTGTATTGTTATTTATACATAGTAAACTTGTTTTGCCACTGTCAGATTTGCTAAATAGTTATTTTTAGCACGTTTTAGCATGTTAAAGACTGACAATGACAAAGCTGTGGCAACAGACTTGGAGACTTAGGAATGTGGTAGAGCAGCATCTCGGTGCTGCTCTAAACAAAGCTAAAATGACTCCATCCTTCGTCTGCAGGAGCAAGTTCAGTGGAGAGAAGGTCCCAACTCTGCAAGAAGCTGTGGAGGAGTGTATCAGACACCAGCTGACCATCTTCTTTGATGTCAAAGGTCAACCTGACAAGGTATCGATCGAGGGCCAAAGAGACTGGTCTAGTCAGATTGTCCGCCTCATATTTCACCAATCATGTATGCTGTTTGTTAAAAAAATATGCTTTATTAAATAATCTTCTTTTCCTCCATTTTCTTTGAAATATTAAGGCATTTTCTCTTTGTCCAGGCTGCGTCAGCACTTCATGACATGTACAAGAAATTCCCTGTCCTTTATAACTCCAGCATCGTGTCCTCCTTTGAACCCAAAGTCATCTACAAGGTGCCTACAAAATGAGCAAAGGGCGCTGAAAATGACTGAACGTGGCTGTGTGCTTTTGTATAACCATGACCTCGTGGCACTCACAGATGCGTCAGACCGACCCCAACGTGGTGACGGGCCTCACACACCGGCCCTGGAGGCTGAGCCGCTTCACCGACGGCACTCCCAAGAGCCTGTCTGCCTGGGGCCAGATGTGGACGGGGCTTCTGGATGTCCTTCTGGACTGGGCCCACCACCACATACTGTGGAAGCTGTGTGGAGTCTCCGCCATCCTCGTGCATAAAGACTTCATTTCACTGTAGGTGAAGCTCAGTGTATGACCCGCAGGGTGTGAGAGGGGTTATGTAACCAAGCCAATCACATACAGCAACATACAGCAACAACAGTCCAAAAACATCATGACATCCTCATTCATGCATACGTTTTAGACTGGACATGGCTACAAAGCAGAATTTGGTTCTGCACAGATTGTAAAAAGTGCCTCTTAAAGAAGGGATTTCTGATAAAGCAGCTTCCATTATCTCCCAAGCCCTGCTCAAGAGATTTTTCTAACACAGCACGTAGGATATGTCCTGGAGCATAAAAGATATCATTAGTTGAAACTCATTGCAGCCTCTGAGGTGTCAGAGGAAGGTCACCATGATGATCATGATCAGAGCTCATACACAGCAACGATAGCTCTGACAGCTGCCTCCATCTGGGAGTCTCCTCACAGCGTAAACCGCAGTGTTAACAGATCTCCCATCTTCACTCTGTGGTTCACCACCAGAAAAGAAAATCCTCGGGGGCAGTTTAGCTCAGCTGTGATGGCTCAAATGAAGAGCGTGACTGCTCCCTCTGTGGTTTTGCAGCTGACTCCACTCTCAGCAAATTATCTAAATCTCCGCCTCTCGTCAATTACTTTAATTTCTATCTTCTTAACCTATTAATCTGCTTGACCTCACGGTTCTTATCTCCGGCAGTTTAGACCTCTTCGAATTACTTCATCCTTTTACTTACATAGAAATGTTGAAGCGTTGCCTTAATGAGATTCAATAAGAAACTTGAAATGACTCGATTTGAATTCAATCAAGCGATATGGAGCCACAACTTAAATGTTTAAATGTTTTCTGTCTGTTACTCTTGTTCTTCACTGACGTAGCTGCGTGGTGTGTTTTTTCCTGCCTCTCACCCAGAGACTACGTCCAGTACTGGGCGGAGCGAGGCGTGGAGGTGGTGGGCTGGACTGTGAACACGGCTGTGGAGAAAGACTACTACCAGAACCTGCTGAAGATCGGCTACATCACTGACAGCCTGCTGGAGGACTGTGACACTGCTTACTGAATGACCTCACACACACACAAACACAATTTTAGAGCTTCTCCATGAACATGTTACAAGTTTTAAACTCATTGGTTTGATAAAAGTCAACGTAAGTAACATTATTAATCGATTGCCCAGTTTATTCTCATTTGAAAGAGCGTTAAATACCGAAATATGACGATGGATTGTAAATATTAGTAATGTTATTAACTGTAGATGTTATAAATTATAAGGTGAGAGGGAGGTAGACATTTGCTGCTAAGTAGCTCTGTGATGGCGATCGGAAAAACCCAGGCCTTAAATCGGAGGTGAGAACACACAGTCGCCTGTAGCTGGCATACAGGTTGTTTTCCTTTACATCTACAGACACGTTGAGCCACAAAGACTCCACTGTTTGTGTCTTTGTCCTTATCTTACTACCAGCAGCAATACCTCCAGCTCTGCTGGACCAGGGATTAGGATTACACTTCCTTAAAGATCTTTTTCTACCCGCTGACTGGATCTGCCAGAGGCTGCGATGCAACGTTAAAGAGACATCAGTGTATACAGTCACAACATCAGGCATGCTGGCGTCTGAGCAGCACCTGCTATCGGGTTAATTGTTTAGCGGCTCCGATCAAGACCGTGATTGTTTTGTGGAGGAAACATTTCATGAACATCTGGGAAGACATTAAAACTGTAAAAGAAAAAAAGATGCATCAGAATGTGATGGGACAGTAAGTGCATGGCTGAAATGTGTAGTTCAAGGCCCCAGATATGCTGTACCTGCTTTAAAATGAGCCATCATAGAGGAATAACTGAGAATTATGTTGTTATGAACATACTGACATCTTAAGACCTGATTGTCACTTTGACTGGAGACAGATTAAACCTAAGTTGCATTTGTGTTTCTTCACATCATTGTTCATCATACTTTTAGTGAAGTTACCTACAGTCCCCTCATATAATACTGCTCCACATTGCTATAATACAAGTACTTAGAGCACACTAAGATAAAAAGACTCTAAGCTACTCTGGTAAAAGCATTATAGCAATTCTTAAGTAAAACAGTAGTGGATGAAGATGTGGTGGTGATGATTAATGATTCATTGATTCCTCCACCTCCCCACCCAGTTTTCAAGAGTTTGAAGGTAGTATTACGATTTACCTTCAATTTATGCTAACTGGGTTTAACACTTTTAAAGATAACTGACTGTGAGATAATCTGCCTTAACAAATTGACCATTTGTTAGCAGTGAAAGAGTCTCTTGTAGAGAAAGGAGTCGCAGGAGGTAGATCATTACACCTGAAATAAGTCTTTAGAATGTAAATCCAGGAAATCGCTGTAATCAATGATCCCTTTTGAGAGCTAACCCAAAATTAATACATTTTATTAAGAGTACATTCAGTCTCTCTGTCTCCTTTGTTGCTGTTAACAGATGTTTTAATGTAACTTTACTCTTTGGTTGTGAAAACTGGAGTTGTGTTGTAAACACACTCTTTGTGTGAGTGTGTGTGTGTGTGTGTGTGTGTGTGTGTGTGTGTGTGTGTGTGTGTGTATGTGTGTGTGTGTGAAAGAGAGGGAGAGAGATTGCTTTGCGTGTCCGACCTTGTGTGTGCTGTAAACACAGAGACGTTGGGCCTGTAAGAGCAGACTAAAAACACTTATGGAATGAATGTAACTTTGACTCATGAACCACAGTTTTATATAGTCAGCTTATTGGGAAACACCCTAAATTACCTATGTATGGAAGGTCCAACAAGACATTTACTGAAATTTGAAAAAAACATTTTCAGTTTCAGTTTGAAACCACCACACAATGGGACTTTATTCCCATGCATTCCTTTGTTATGGCCATTTCTGGCAACCACGTTTTGGCTCTATGCTGACTGAAAGCACAGACGGTGTGATCCTTTGCTTAACAATGGAGTTTGGCAACCTTTTCCCCAACTATGTGGTAGCCGGAGCAATACAGCTCCTCCACAGAAATAGTTGATCTTGTTGCTATGAGGCAACAACTGCTTGTGTTCCTGCCATGCAACATGGGGTGTATGTATGGGGATGCCTTGCGATGGACTGGCAAACTGTCCAGGATGTGTTCCATACCTTTAGTTATATGTAATTGCGTAAGCCAACAGATGGATGGAAAATTATGACATAAACATAATATTAACATAAGTGCTTTAGTCATACCGAAGGATTTTTTTTCTATCCAGCAGAACACAAAATCATCCCATTCACAACAACAGTCCACACTGAATCTTCACAGTAAATAAATGATGTGTTGTGTAGGACTAGATGTTACTATCCCTCTAAATATATATGCGGCTTTGATGAGGCTCTGTAGGGTGGTCAGTTGAGTGATGGTATCCTTTGGGTTGTCAAAAAAAGGGTGCCAGAAGATCCCAAAAGCTCAGTAAAGTTAAGACAAATAATAATAACAATTTATAGCAACAATAAGTACATAATAATAAAAATAATGAAGTAATAATAATAAATGGTCAAGACAGTAGTTTAAAAAACGGTAAAATAATAGAAAACAGGAGAGAACATTGGCTGTGGCTGCATTTCAGCACAGCCGTGATAAAACAACAGGAAAAGGCAGCAACAAACATAAACGTCTTCATTGTTGACTTGAAGGCACTGAGGGTTGTGGTTGACCTGCAGAGCTCTCTGCTGTCCGCTCCACATTGCGATAATAATATTCTAATAAACATAATGCTGCCTCACCATGTTTACTTCTGACTGTGGGTACAAATAAAAGACCAATGCTAGTTCTGAGAGGTCTCGGTGGCTCGTGCTTCAGTAGGTCAAATATAAACCATCAAGTGCTTTGTAGAATTTGCATGACGTGGTCCACTTTCTTAATGTTTGAGTGGACTAAAGTAAAGTAGTCTACATAAAGCACAGTCTACTACAGTCTATGGGACTAAGCGATAGTGCTTTCAATCAGCTGAAGCCATCATTGCAATAATGAGACAATAATATTGATAACTAATCACATACAATTAATAACAAAATGAATTTGTGTGATGTTAGCCTGAGATTATTCAACATAACCAGGATACAGGTGATTTCTGCTCATTCTAGGTCGACTAGCTGTATAGCTAGCTAGTACAGTATAGCACTGGCAGCGCTGAACCCTGAGCCCACGTGGTGCGGGACGCTGTCCCTTTAATGCGCCGGGGGGGGCGTGCACGCTGCGCCCTGACGTGTGCGCGCGCCACTGACGGCTCGCAGGTTATGTGACATTGTGGCGGCGGCGCAGGAGGACACGGAGTTACCTAAGAGACTCGAGCTGCCAGTCCGGACCCGGGGACGCGCTGAGAGCAGGCGGGACAGGACACGGAGGCAGGTAGAGGAGGACGAGGGAGGAGGCTCGGCTCGGCACGGATCAGGTCCGCTCGGTGTGACGAGGTTACCCAACAGGCTGCGTGGACCTGCGCCCTGCGCGTGAAATCCATCCAGATCACATGAGCGCAAGGGAGGGCTGACACCTTTTATTTTTTTTTGTGTGTGAGTGTGATTCACACACACAACTTGGTGTCGGTTTTGGAGGAATGTGAAAGCGAGGCCCGGTCCCACCTGAGTGTGCCGCATCCATAAAGTGCCAAACTCCCAGGTTCCTGCTGACTTCTCCTCCTGCGCATGATGTACACCATCACCAGAGGTCCCAGCAAACTGGTCACACAGCGCAGGACAGGTGAGATCACGCACTCACGCCGCTCATACATTCAGCCACACAGTCACATTGTTTCATTGTCACCTCACACCTGTCTCTTTGGTCTTTCGCTATCAGGGCCTACTCAGCAGCTTGACAACAAAATAAACGACTTCAAACACAAGCAGACCTCCTGGACTGTCCCTGAGTAAGTGACTAGACAAATCAAGACTCAGCGCTACACTTTCAGCTGTGTGTGTGCATATGCATGTGTGAGAGTGTGTTTTTCATGTTCATACTGTTGTAGTATGAATGAACAGTCTCATTCAGTCACATTCTGAGTCTGTGCTATCAGTACTACTGTACTGTAGTCGCTCCGTGCCAAGGTGTGAAGTAGGGGGAAGAAACGTGTTGCCCGAGGTGTGTGTGGGGGTGTGTGACAGCGTCCTGGCAGCGCTGGCGGTCACAGGCGTGAGCCCTGAGGGGGGCTCGATTTATAACGCACCTCCACGCTGCCTGCAGGGCAGAGCAGAGGGGAGCTGCCCTCGTGCCTCCCGAGCAGCCGTGACCTTGCGTGAAGGCGAGGTGGCACATGGTCCTCCACCCAGCTGTTGCAGTCTCTCACTATCCCGAGAGGGAGCCGAGACATCAAACTCACCCGTGACTCTCTCATTTTTTAAAAAAACATTTTTCCTCCTTCTCGTCCTCAGCGGCCTCCCCGCTCCGAAGATCGTCTTCAATCGTCTCAATGGCAAAAAGTACCATCACCCGGCCCCGGCTCTGCCCGCTCAGCAGCAGCAGCAGCAGGAGGAGAGCTTCACCCCCTCACACGAAGAAAACGTCAAATTTGTCTACGAAGGTGAGTGAATGTCCACGATGCAAGTACCGACTAGGATTAAAAAACAAAAATACACATCAGAATCAATTATTACCAAGTAGTTAGACAACTTTGGGTGGAAAAACATGCACCAAGTAGAGAGAGAGAGATATATACAAGCTATAGATATTTATGTAGGGGTTGGTTACAGTACTACCTTAGATAAAAGTGTCTATAAAAAAAGACTAAATGTACTGTAAATGTGTTACAGATAAACATGTGTGAAAGACAGATGTTGCAGCAGCTGTGGCGGTTATCTTTATGTGATATTTGTACTACTTGGTTGGATGTTGGTCCTGGACCAACAAGTTGGGAGCGGATTCAGGGACGACTCTCACTCGGTGAAATCAGATTGCGCTGGGAATGACACAGTTTTGGGAGTTTTTTTTGTTTTTTTTCTTAACACTGGCACCCAGCCTCGTCCCTCCCTCGCTCCCTTTCTACTCCCACTCCATTGTGGCCTCACCCCACACAGCTGCTCCGGCACTGATAGGAACCTAGCAAAGAAAGGCGCTCACGCCCACTCAGCCCGCTCCTCCTAGCCCACGATGGAGGAAGTCTCACGCTAGCCTGAGACTCCCGGCCGCCCTGAGGTGAAGGCCACCAGGAGCTGCTGATGGCTCCTGGCGAAAACGCTAGGTTTTGAAGTTGTTTTCTTCCTTCTTTTTTTCTTTCTTCGTACTTGGCCGCGTTCAATCCGCTGTTCTCGCTCTCTGTGTGGCCTGCTCGTGGCTGGTGTCACAGCTCAGCGGAGCTCCCAGGAGGTCGCAAACAACTCCAACGACCTTGTCATTGAGTGGACAAGGACACAGAGACCGTGACACTCACATACACACACACACACACACTTGTCAGAAGGACTGCTTTTCAGAGTTGATTCACTCCCCGTTTTACCCTTTGAAATTCCTCATCCACAACTCAAACAAGCTCAGCCAGTTTTCTTAAAAGTCAACCAAACACACACAGAACATATATATATATGTGAGAGTCTAGTTTCTATCACATCAGAGGATGTTGCAGAGACTTCACAGCTGCAAGTATTCATTAATTCATTTCTTGTTTCATGCAGAGATTTTTAAGTTTCAGGTGTAAAGATGGCAAAAAACTATTTGCTTTCAAAAACTGTGAATCAGAGAACGGCTCACTGGTTTTAATCTTTAAAAAAACACTCACACCACTTAATTGATGAACACGATAGATTATTTTGATGGCTAACCCTAACCCTAACAAATTGATTAATGAGCGTAAGAGAGTAAACACCGCTGGTCTGACATAAAACATTTTCTCTGTAAAATATTTGTATGGGTATTCATAGTTTGCCCTTGAAAGGAATGCAAGTCCCCACAATGTCCCTGAGATTTACGTCCTCCCAAAATGACTAAAACACACATTGAGACACGCGCAGGCACACACACACTTACACGCTCAAACATGGACACATGCTACATGTGAGCAACGGACACATGCTGCATTATTTCAAATACACACATTTGCCAGGAGTGGCAGGCCTTTGAGGCAGCTGCCCTTGTGGACTCTGCTTGTTTGAAGCTGAGGGTGGGTGTGACACTGGGGTCAGGACTTTACTTGGACAGATAAGCACATTTCCTGTGACCTACTAATTGCTCTCTCGATACCAGTCCCGGAGGGTTTGGAGAGTTATTGTTATTATTTTGATTTTGTTTTAGTTGTATTAGGGTACCCGCACAGCCGGGTTAAATCCACTCAGAGGTGTAATAAAACAAACTGTAGCTGCAAACACACAAATTCATTCACAAAACAAAACATTCATTGGTTCTCTTTAAGGGACCCTACAGTGAAAAACCACTCAACCTTGGCTTTGCTGACAGTGTAAACATGTGCAGCAGGCCTAAATGCATCATGATGTCCTTCTACTAGGCAGATCTGAGCAGACAGAATGTGAAATAAAATACAAGTGTGACGCAAAACAAGCCACCCCCCTCAAAGTACACAAAAGCACACTTTTTGAGCACGTAGCGTGAAGTTACGCGCTAAAAGAGTGGAGCAGTATTCCCTCTCTATGCAACGATTCAAGGTTCCCTTGAAGACAAAACAATCCTCAGAGCTCCAAACTGAGTTTGAGTTACCAAAATAAGAGCGTGTGTAGCGTCTATGCTGACTGCTGGTGGTGTCTCCAGCCTGGCAGGAGGTGGTGCAGCAGGAGAAGCAGGAGCAGCAGGAGGCCCAGGGAGCAGTCCACTACAAAGAGACCTCTCCCAGCCCACACATGGACAGTAAGTTCTCTCCCTCCTCTATACACACACATCTCTCAGAGCATCCTTCCTGCAGCTTGCATGTTTGGGTTTAGTCTCTTGGGCCTGTAACCAGTGTATCCTGGACAGAGCTGGAGGTTACACCGGTGCCTTGCAGCCAGCCCAGCAGGGATTAGTGGGCGTGCTCCGAATCCTTCCAGCTGGAGGGAAGATAGCAGGGGTCACAGGCCAGTCTCTCTATAGTCCAACCGGCCTGTGCCAGCTCTGCTGACTCACTCTGACACACTCGTTTAGGTTTCATACTTAGGAAATTAAAACCATGCTCTATGTAGCATTAAATGGCTGTCGTTTCAGGATATTTCTTTTTTTTTTTCCCAGACAAAGATTGAAAGACCAGTTTGTTTCGCTGGTTTCACAATGGAGAACTTGTGGCCTCCAATAGTGAAAACAATGAGCATGATTGTTTTGTTTTGTGTGTGAGTGTGTGTGGTTGTGTTTCCTTCAGGTTCAGCTTGGTTACGGTTGTGAGCCAACATGTCGTTGGTTGGTCGTTCTGGTTGGTTTGAATATTGCAGCCGCGTTTGACCACACAACCAACTTAGACAAAACAGCTGTTACTAGGTTAATGAAACCGCTACAAACACTGTTGGTTGTACTTTTACTGCTCTAAGCTTTCTAAGAGTCCAGCTGTCAACAGTAGTTATAGATTCATTCATTTGTTTGCAGCAGATTGACTATAGAGTGCTCTATTCTTGCTCTACGGTTCAGTTTTCCAATTGAGGAACTGCAGTTTTGATACAGTACCATATTAAACTAGAATACCAAACAAGAACTAAATTACACAGCAAAAAACCTGTGAAAATAACTACTTCTACTTTTACTTATACTCCACCAGCTGTTATCAGGGTTGCCATGGCGACGGTAAGAGAGTGAGCATAGAGTGGCTCTGTGATCATGGTCACTGGACATCAATAAATAAAAAACTATAAAACCTTGCAAAAAGTGGCACTGCACGTCAGCACAGTGAACTTGTGTCTCCAATTTAAAGTTTGAATGGTGTCTCTAGGCGAAGGTCGGCCTGAGCTGGAGATGTTTGAAGTCCCAACGATGATACAATACCACTTTAACATTGAAAAAAAATCAGTTCGAAATGATCAAATTTATGCTATAAAAACGAATGAATGGATGATAATGCATAATTACAGCAGATGGCAATAGTAATTTTCACAGTGTGATCTAAAGTAGACTATTATTGCCCTACAGTGATGACTAGTGACATTCTCTCTGCATATCTCCATCTTGTATTATTTTATTAATAAGTTAATACCTTGATGATTCTCACCTGTATAGTACTCAATGATGTTGCTGGGGTCTATTGGTGCATGTACCATATCTCCATCTCATCTCATCTCATCTCTTTACTGCCCGTAACAGCTAGAGCTTTGTAAAACCTTTTCTTCTTTTCCCCTCTGTTTCTAGACTTTGTGCCCATCGACCTGGACGAGTGGTGGGCCCAGCGTTTCCTAGCCAACATAGACAAGCTGTCCTGACACTCTCCGGGAACCTGTGGATCTTGACGGACAGTCAGGAGGCGACGTCTGAGGCAGGACGTGCTCGCAGAGAGGAGAGGAGAGGAGAGGAGAGGAGAGGAGGTCCAGACGGGGGAGGTTTGAGGGCTCGGGACGTGATTGGTGTGGACGGACAGCGCTGGGACGCTAACGTGGACACCAGAGAATCACTTCACAGTGTGGAGGACACTGGAGGACGACGCTGACGTTTCTCTCATTGTAACGCCCCCTCAAGACAGAGATGCCATGTTACTCTGAAATGCAGTAAAGTTGTATTTTCAAGAAATTCCTGCTTTGTGCGTGTGTGTTCGTGACTTCACTGCGAAGACCAGACAGGACACAGCCAGAGACGTTTTCAGGTTCACAGACACTTTAATACCAGCATGATGAGGGTTGGAAATGTGTTTGCAGCTTCTCAAACGTACACAGACTGACCCAGGTCTCAGCGACTCCATAAAAAGTAAATAACGTAGAAAAATGAAATTTGGGAGGGATCATTTAAAAAAACATGGCATTAACAGCTCTGTTTATCAGTGTTTTAGACTGAACTAATCAGTTTGTTTCCACTGAAAAACTCTGGAGCAGAACTCGGGTACAACTAATAGCTGGTAGGATTTGAAGAGGACTTTAATTGGAGGAATGGACTTTCCCTGCTTATTCTCTTCAGCTCTGCTCTGCATGTAAGCCTGGTTTGCATCCAGATTGTTCAGGGTGTTGGCGACATACCAGCGGTTCTCCTTCGCTCCCTCTGAGGCCTTCAGGCCTTCGTGTGCTCTCGAAAAGGGGAAAGAAATGAGATTTTAATGGCCTGTCGTCTTCTTTCGACACTTCCCGTTACGGCAGGCCTCCCAGCCTGGGTCTGACAGGCCGCTCTGTGCGTTTCAACCAAGTCCGTGTGCACCGCTCCCGCCTGCAGGGAGCCGTCAGTGCTTCTCCAGAGCTCTGACCAGAAGCTCGTTGAGGCGGGAGATCATCGGCCGGGGGTCGTCGTTCAAGCCCGCCGCGATCATGGCGTTGTCGTAGATCTGTGGGCGGACAATTACGCGTGAATGAAAGAATAATGTTATGTTGCCTAAACAGAAATATCAACTCAATTCACAAGAAATGATTCCTCTTCTGGGGCCTGAATAATCAGCGACGTATTCAGGTTGAGGTGACACCTGAATCTAAAATAGTATGTGGTGGGGTGTCAACTGCCCGACTGTGAGTCTGGCTCAGAGACAAAATGTTTTCACTCATCTAAAACCTCTCGATAATCGAGTAGAGCTGCAACAAACAATGTTTTTGTAGTCAATTATTTCCTCTTTGCTACTTTCTCTTTTAAATTGATGATATGTTTGCTTTATATAATGATGTGCAAACTGTCAAAACCTGTTTCACCAAGGCTGAGATACGGCATTTTAATATCTTCATTTTGTCCTCATCTCAGTGATATTCTGTTTTCTTTGAGACCGCAGAAACCACAAAATATCCACATTCGAGAGGCTGAGATCAGAGGATGTTGCCTAAATGCTCGAATCAGTTAATCCATTGTTCCGATGGTTGCTGATCGTTCTATTAGCTGACCAACAAAAGAGGAGTCTGTGCTGATGCAATGAGACATGTGTCACAGGCCATCAAGGAAGTACTGAGGGGGTTTTCGGTTTGTAAGCTGAGAACCTCAGTCACAAAGTGGCCTTATTAAACTGAAAACAAGATAAAACGTGTTTTTCACGTCCCGATCCGAGCCTCCGTACCTGTTCCAGGAGCAGACCGGCCAGGTCGGAGTTGGTGTCCTTCAGTGCTTGGAGCTTCTTGATCAGGTCGTGCCTGGGACAGTCACAAACAAAATAAAAGATAACAATAACAATAATAATTATTATTATGACAGGGCCTCACAAGCAACGACCTTCAGCGGCAAATTTGGCTGAATCTGGGACGGATCTCCTCACCCTGCGTTGATCTCCAGGGTGGGCTGCAGGATCTGAGCTCTCTCCTCGGGCGTGCGGGCCAGCTGCTGCGTGCGCAGGAAGTGTCTGGCAGCTCCCATCTCCAGCACCGTGATCATGGCGGGGTGCGTGTCCAGCCGCGGAGTCAGCTGGGGGACGGACAGGACACATGAGACTCCAAAACAAGTGCGCAAAATAAAAAGGAAGTGTCCTTTCAGTTCAAAATCTGTCCAAAACACACCTTAATGTTGGTGACTCTGGGGCCCAGAGCGTTCTTCATCCAGGCCATGAGGTCGTCAGCCTGCTCCTGGGTCAGACGCTCGGAGGCTGAGGAGGAGGAGGAGGAGGAGGAAGAGTAGGAGGAGGAGGAGGAGATCAAACAGTCAGAGACACAGCACCAGTGTTACAGCGTCGCCTGCACCATCATATCAGAGGGCAGCGGACCGGGCTTGCTGTCCTCGAACTTCTCCTCCTTGTAGTGGTCCACCACGATGTCCGTCTCCACCGAGATCATCTTCTTCTTGTCGAACTCGCGCAGGTGCAGCAGGGTCAGCTCGTCGAACTGCTCGTAGCAGAACAGCACCTGCACGGATCAAAAACTGTTTTAATAACCGATGAATTGATTTGATTTTTTAAATTTCTATTTGAAATAATGTGAGAATGAGATGAGAAACCATGTCAACATTCTCTCATCTAAGCTTCTAAAATCTGAATATTTTCTAGTCTCTTAGGCCTCAATGATAGGAAATTGAAGTGAGGACATTAAAAAGAACTTATTTTGAATTTTGTGAACAGACATTCACCATTTTCATAGTTTTTGCAGCATTTCATGAACCAAACAACTAATCAAGGAAATCAAGGAATCTTTAGATAAATTGACTAAGATAATAGTTTGTTGCAGCCCTTAAGTTTAAGGATTCCAAAGATTGATTTGTGGCTTAGAGAAGACAGTTTTAGCGCTGGGTGAAAATGTTGAAAATGCTCTGTATACATTACCTCGTGATACAAAGCAAAGCAGCCAGTGTGTGTGTGAATTTTTCCAGCAATTCAAAAGATAAACTAGGACCAAATCATGGCCGGGCAGCAACGTTTCGTGGCCCCCTCACCTCCATGTCCTTCTGCTTCATGGCCTCATAGTAGGGCGAGTGCTCCGCCAGGTGGCGGTTGGGGGCACAAAGGTAGTAGATGTTGCGCGTGCCGGCCTTCATGCGGGAGGAGTACTCCATCAGGTTGGTGTGCTGGCCCGCGGGCAGGGCCGAGGACTCGAAGCGCAGCAGCTTTGCAATGTCCTCCTGCACGGACAGAGAGGGAGAGAGAGACGAAGAGGGAGGGAGAGGGAGAGGGAGAGAGAGAGACAGCAGGGAGTTAGACACTGGATTCAATACAGCATGTTTGTGAATGTGGAGAGGTCTTTGCTGATCATGCTCTTATTTTTTGGTCTTTTTGGTCTTGCCCCTTCATTTCTGGATTGAAGTGGCAAGGATTCTTTCAGAGGTTCTGTGTTTTAATATGGATGCATTAGTGACAACTCGCTATCATGGGAATATGCCAAATAGGTTGAGTAAAGCTGATGTGCGTCTTCTGAGTGCCATCACAAAATATTGGCCCCCCCCAGTGGAAATTATTTTGTTAATATTGCGAAACAACTACACGTATAATAGCAAATCTATCAGACTGCGAAAAAGATCCAGGTGGAAAATGGCAGAAATGGAAAACCTGTTTGGCCAATGAGTGACACTGTATACTGGACATGATACTTTGTCTTTTGGATTTCCAGATCACCCCCGGACCTCGAATATGGGTAACTACTGAATGCTTTGCATTTGCCTTTTGTTTATCCTCTCTGTACTAAAAGATGAAAATCATCTATAAATAAAGAGTTTAAGAAAACAACAAAAGAACAGCCTGTTTGTAACACACAGCTTCCCGGCCGGGTCAGCTGGGTCACCTTGACGTCCTGCTCCTGCGTGGTGACGATGCCCTCCCTCATGAACAGGCCGTAGTCCTCGAAGAACTTGTTGTACTTCTCCGGCTCCTTCTTGCTCTGGTCCAGCAGGAAGCGGATCACCCTCTGCTGCAGCACGTCACGCAGCTTCCTGCAGGCGCGAGAGCCGGCGGACGCTCAGAAAGGGGCAGTACGTTCCCAAAGGCGTGAATGACTGGGGCTTCCTTACCTGATGAGGGCGCTCTCCTGCAGCAGCTCTCTGCTCAGGTTCAGTGGGATGTCCTCGCTGTCCACCACACCTACACGCACATGAACACACACGTTTAGCTGCACAGCTCTGAGGAATCTGCACCGTTAAAGAGAGAGCAGTCCACGGGGAGGACCCGGACCTCGGAGGAAGCGCAGCCACTTGGGCAGGATGTCGGTGGCTTTGGTCTGGATCAGGACCTTCCTGCTGTACAGGGCCACGCTGGAGCCCATCTCCCTGCTCACGTCAAACATGCTGGGCTTCTGTTGGAGCACGGACCGGACAAAGAAAAATACTAATTAGAGGAGAGAATGACTCACATACTCGTTTTTGATCATTCTGGGGACACTCTGGGACAAAACGTGGCAGAGATTTATAAACGTATGTGTGTGTGTGTGTGAGTCCCGAGCCACTGACTGATTCTGGGACGTAGAAGATGCTCCTGATGTTGAGCGGAGCGTCGGCGCGGTAGTGCAGCGTGTAGCGCGGCCTGTCGTAGGCCTCGGCCACGTAGCGGTAGAACTCGTCGTGCTGCCAGTCGCTGATCTCTTTCGGCTCCATCATCCACAGGGCCTGAGGGGAGCAAGACCTGATGACTTACACAGCCAGACCACTCCTTACACTTTCACACAATCATCTGTACTTTCTACTCCTTACATGTATAAAAGTAAATGCATGTGTTTGTGTGTTCTAACTTGTTTGTTTTTGATGAATAGTTTATCAATAAAGGCTACTGATAGCATCCTTCTGAGGTATGAAGTTTTACACCATTACAATACTTGTAGGCAACTAGTCATTGTGTCTTCTGCTCTGTTAGTAGTACACATATGTGGCTACACATATAAATATATAGTGCACTATAGGTTACACTTTGGTCCTTAAATACATTTTTTCGACTTGCAGTGGTTTAGAAACCAGTTCACTTTTTACTTTTACTGAAGCAAAACGCTTCAGCTGATACTTCAACTTCTACAGAATTATTTCTAAACCCTAGTATCTATACTTATAAACACCAGTGATGAAACGCTGGCTCCAAAATGGATCTTCAGCGTGTATGTACTTTGAGCTTCCTCTGCTGATCCAGTGATATCTGTAGGCCTCTACTGATGCAGAGTTGGCAGAGAGACACTCACCTGCAGCGTGTTGAGCCTCCGTCCGTTCAGGAAGATGGGGAAGCTGACGAAGTTGCTGTACTTGGTGACGACCTCTGGGGGTAGATAGAGCAGGCGGTGATGGATTCGAGTGTTTCACGGGCACGGGCTGAGTTCAGCAGAGCGAGGGGCTGCACAAGCACCGTTACCTTTGACTCTGTCCTCAGCGGAGAACTCCTTGCAGTCGTCCTTCAGGTGCAGCACGATCTTGGTGCCCCGCTGGACGCCGCTGGCCTCGGCGATCTCAAACACTCCAGACCTGAGGAGGACGATGACAACAGATACTCACTATGGGTCACGCTTCCTGAAGAATGCAGTTCCAAAGCCTTCCTTTCTGGCTTTAGCTCCCACCCCCGGCCCTGGCTCTCACCCGTCTGAGGACCACTTGTATCCCGGGGAGCCGGGCTCAGCGGACTGGGAGTAGACGTCCACGCGGTCGGCCACCATGAAGGACGAGTAGAAGCCCACTCCGAACTGACCGATGATGGTGCTGTTGGCCTCCGCCTGGTTCTGCAGGGCATCTAGAAACGCCTGCCACAGAGCGGCACCAGACTCATTAAGAACAGGAATGACTTTTCTAGATATGATATGATGATTTCAATCAATGGCTCACCTTCGATCCAGAGCGGGCGATTGTCCCGAGGTTGGCCACCAGCTCCTCCTGGTTCATCCCTACTCCCGTGTCCTGTTGGAGGAGAAATGACCCCAAATACAGAAAATAAGACGTCTCATCTTGTTGTTCGTCGTTCGTCCACCAGGTGGCAGTTCATTTCTAAAAAAAAAAAAATGCCAGGAATCCCTTTTATTGCTGCCATTGTATTCTCCATGATTTTGCCCAGTAGAGGAGGTGATGCAGACACTGACACCTCTCCACTGAATCCAGGCCAATGCAGAGGGACCAGTACAAACTACTCAACCGTCCAAAAAGGGCTCATCCATCACCTTAATGGCATCGCTAGGGTCTGCTGGAGTCTATCTTAGTGAAGCTAGGGAATACACTCTGCACAGGTCGCCAGTCCATCACAGGACCAGCACACACAATTCACTCTCACATCTATGGACAATAATCCAATTGACCTCAGGTATGTTTTTGGAGTACCTGAAGAACACAAACACTGACACAGACACTGGAATAATGCACAGAATGGGCTTCAGGTCTGACTGGGAGTTAAACCCGGGACCTTGTTGGTTCAAGGCAACAGTGTGAACGACTGGGGATAAACTCAAGCAGGCCCCTGAGACACAATTAACGTAAAATACAGGGAAGTTAACGGATGGAGGGAAGTTCTGTTTTGACGAAAGCAAAACCGTTTACGACTACGATGTTGTGTGTCAACAAGACAGGGAGACAAAGCACAAAACTGCGAGAAGAACAATAACAATCCAGAGTGGGGGAATCAGAGACCTGGATGGTGAAGGTGCCCTTAGCGCTGTCGGTCTGCAGGTGGATCTCCATCTGAGCCGTCTCCCCGCCCGCTGTCATCAGCTTGTGCCGGAGCTTCTCCACAGCGTCGCTGCCGTTGGAGATCAGCTCCCTGATGAACACCTGGGGGAGAGAGAACGTTTTAAAACGTTGAGCGGTGAGTGTGGGCAGGGGCGCTAAAACAACAGCCTGGTATCAAACCCCCTTACCTCTTTCTCTGAGTACAGGGATCTTGCAACAATGTCCAGCAGTTTCTTTGTCTCAGCTTGAAACTCATGTTTGGAGAAGTCGCCTGCGTGGAATACATCAGAGCAACATTCAGCTTCATCTTATATCTGTGAACCACAGCTGAACAGAGAGGGCGACCTCTGTCTGAGCCCGGTGACAGCACCTTGGACGGCCTCAGTGTCGCTGATGATGGTGTGCAGAGGCTCCTCTTCAGGCTCTTTCTCTGCCTCCTGTGTGCTGTAGTAGGACTGCTGGACGAAGCCCAGGCTGGACCTCTGCGAGCTCCACACCCTGGGGCGGCTGCTCCACCTCTGCAGCTGTGCGACCTGAGAGCCTGAACACATGACCACATCTGGAGTATTAGAGGGACGGATAGATAGATAGGTAGACAAAAACAGACAGCAGAGGAACAAATAGATAGATAGGTAGACAAACACTTGCCAGAGACAGACAGAGGCATGAACTAGACTGACAGGCAGGCAGATACAGACATACACACAGGCAGACACCTGACACAGACGGCTAGATAAATAAAAGGTTGACAGACGGGCACTTGACAGAGAGAAATGTCAAAGCTTGACAGACAGTGCTGACACACAGAGGCTTTGCAGACAGAGAAAGTTAGTAAGATAGAATATTGGCAAACAGACAGAAAAGCACCTAACGGACACCTTGTTATTGAAGATAACAAGAGCAGTCGAAGAAACTGACAGCTGCAGCACGGACTCAAGTCAGACAAACTTATCATTATATCAATAACGACACAGCTCTGTCTGATGCAATAAGGCTATAACTTGGTATCCACGCGGCCTTTATCGACAGTCGAGTTACTATGCCAGTGATCTGGTGCCTGTCAGTAGCCTCTAGGCTAACAGCTGGATAACACACACATCTCACCTCCAGTCGTGACGCAGCGAGAGACAGCTCCGGTGCTCAGCCCGCGAGCACATGACGTCAGCCGCGAGTTGAACCGTTGAGAGGAGGCGAGGGCGAAGCGAGCCAGCGCGAGGCACCGGGACATGTTGACAGACCGGGACGGTACCGGGAGGACGGGGGTAAGGACAGGGACACACGTTAGGCGACGGAGGTACAGGCGGGACCTGGATAGTCGCCGTGTGATGACGTCAGCAGCCGGCCATCACACTGCCTGATAGAAATGAGACTATCGCGCACGGTTTGATCTCAATTATCAACCCGGTATCTTATTCGTTTTGTCCCTTAACTGAGTTGTTGGGGCTCTAATGGAACTTTTCGCCAGCAAACATAGGGTGGTGGCAGAGAAAACACGCCGACCAGGTCTCCAGTCCATCAAAGAACTCACAAACACAACATTAAATGTCTCACCTATACCCACGGACAATTTAAAGTCTCCAAACGAACAAATCGTGTATTTAAAGCCCCGTTGAACGTTTCTGTAGCAGAATGCTTTGTCAGGCTCCTATATCTTAAAACATAAATTTACATTATTTCTGAATTTGACCTTCAGGGTCAAATCAAGAGAGAAGCCCAAACACTCCCTTCCCTGGCCACTTCCACTAGCTACTCCGGGGCGGATTCCAAGGTGTTCCCAAATCAACCTAGAGTTTACTCTCCATGTGTGTCCTGGCTCTGCACCAGGGTCCTATTTCTGGACATCTCTGTAACACCTCCCCAATAAGGCATCTTGGCCAGAAGCTCAAACCACTACAGCTGGCTCCTCTCAATGAGGAGCAGCAGCTCTACTTTAAGCCTCTCCCACATCTGAGCTCTTCACCCCAACTATAGAGCCCAGCCACCCTGGAGAGAAAACTCTTTTCAGCTGCCTGAATCTTGTTTTTCAGTCAGGATCTATAACTCAGGATCATAGGCGAGAGATGGAACAGATATCTACCAGTAGTTTCCCCATTGTGGGGCAATTTAAGGTATTCTTATTGTTAATTTAAGCACATGACCTTACGGTTTGGCTCATCCTTACCACACTGGACTGGCACAGCATCCGTGTAATATGGTTAATGCTACTTGCATAAGCTTACATTGATTAATAAGTATAAGTCAGACCTAAAAAGCAAACTGATCACATCATCATGGTTGGTTTTAAATTTGAAAGTTTGATTTTAACACTTGATAAACACAATAATTTGGGTTTAATCCAAAAGGTAAAATGCAAATAATAACATTTTAACATACAAGTTCCATTTGAGTGTTTTCATCCAAAATTAGCTATATAGCAGAAGCAATATCATAAGAGGCCATAGTAGTTATCGGCAAGCGACAGAGGGTAGCTGATTAACATCCCGGTCCCGACCTCTCTGCTCAGATTTCCTGTTTTCCGTGAGTTTTCTCCAGTTTCTCCCTCTTCCCTCTTGCTGCATGCCCCACGATGGACTGGCAACCTGTCCCAGGGTGTACCAACCGTCTTTGCCCTGTGGGACAGACTCCAGCAGACCTCAGAGACACCACTGGAATCAAAGCCGGTAAGATAATGGATACAAAACCAGTCTACCAATAAATACTGGTAAATACCAATACTTTACAAATTGGTGGATGAGTCTTTCAAATAGAAAAAGTAAAGACAGAGTCTGTGGCACACAGGTTTATTTTAACAATATGGTATATAAGTACGAAATGAGCCATTTGAACCAGTTTGTACAGTGATTTCATTCTTATTTTCTGCATATTTACAGTACTGTCTAGCTGCATGATTTACATTAGAGAACAGTTCATAATCAATTCAAGTTTAATGCAAGAGAGAAAATGATGCACAAAACTCTCTCTGAACACAAATCAGCAGTCAAACAAGTTTAATTCCCACCACAGGCGAAAGAGGTTCCAGATTTAATGAGAATTTCTTCAGACTGAGGGAGAGACAAAGCCATTTCCTTGAACATATGCAAGACAACTTCTGGGCCCGAGCCAGTAAAAAGAACATTCCGGCACCTGTGAACATAGAACAAGCTTCGATGCAGTTTCTCTCAGACCTGCCTTTTGTGTTTCGGTGTGTGCAATAGTTCATAGATCTATACAAATATGTTAATCTCCCATAGACTCTGCAAACAGGAAAGAAATTAAGGCTTTCCTAAAGGCAGTCCTTTGAAAAATGGCATATTAGAATAAATTAGCCAGGAACAGAGAAACTGAGCAAGAGGTGAAAACCTGGCAAAAAATTCCCAGACAAATAATTTTACAATCTTCTCAACACAAATACGATATCAATTTGCAAAGGTACAAAATAAAAAAAGGAAAAAAAAATCGAATAATAAAATGAAATTTTTTGCTTTGAGAAGTTTTTCTTAAAAAACGTCAAATACCATAGCATAACAAATTAAAACAAATTAAAACAACACAAAGACCAGAGCAAATTCTCGCAAGACTGGTCTGAACCAAAAATATATTCTTTGTGTCTTTGTCGTTGTCTTTTCAACAGCAATTATTAAATCACTCTGTGTTGGAAGAAAAAGCAGTCCCTTGGTTTAAGGAAAGTTCACAGTCTGTAGGCCTCATATGACTCATTTTTATTTGTATTTACTTTAGCTTTTTACATCAGCAAATACAAAAAAACGTCTGAAAACAGAACAAGGCCTTTTTTTTTTCTTCTGTCACAAAATGCTACAATCCTTCAACAAATTTCTCCAGCGTGTCTCCCGTCGTATCGCCCACCATCCCCATGTCGTTACTCAGCCCCCCTCTGTTTGGTGTGTTGAGCTGCGGGAGCATGGCGCTCTGCTCCGGCGTTCCCATGTGTCCCTGCTCCATGGGGCCCGACATGGGCCCCCCCAGGCCGGGGTGCGGGGAGCTGGAGTGGAGGGCGCCGTGCTGAGGCGACGGCTGCGGCTGTATCCGTGGGGAGGGGCTGGAATGCGGGGGCTGCTGCGAGGGCGGACGGGGCGATTGCACTGGAGCCGGGGAGCGCACTTGGTTTCCCAGGGCGTTTGCCATTGTCTGCCCCGGGAGGTGGGGCCCTCCCTGGGCTTGGCCTTGAAGCATGTGTGGCTGCGGGCTCATGGAGTTGGCCTGGGCCGGGGAGCCCATCTGCTGCTTCAGCATCTGCTGCTGCTGCTGCTGCTGGAGGATCCGCTGCTGCAGCAGGTTCTGCGGGCTATCCATGCCCATGCCGGGCTGACCCATGCCGGGCTGACCCATGCCGGGCTGACCCATGCCGGGCTGACCCATGCCGGGCTGACCCATGCCGGGCTGGCCCATGCCAGGCTGGCCCATCTGGGACGTGGGAGGGAGCTGTCCCATGGGTCCCCCACCTGCTTGCATAGCCATCTGCATACGGTGCTGGGAGTAGCTGGCCGGGCCGGACTGCTGCTGCTGGGGGAACTGACCGTGGGCCTGAGGCATCCCGCCCTGCTGCTGCTGCTGCTGCTGCTGCTGCTGCTGTTGTTGTTGCTGCTGCAGCTGCTGCATCCGGAACATCTGCTGCCGGCGGAACAGCTGCGGGTTCCCGTTCTGGGCAGCGTTCATCATCTGACCTTGGGGGCCCATGGGTGCCATGCCCTGAGGCCCTGGCTGCTGCTGCGGCGCCTGCTGCTGCGGCGCCATCACGGGCCTCTGCACCTGGTTGGCCATGGCGGCGATGGCCTGCATCCCGGCCTGGGAGCTGAGCATGGCCTGCGGGTTCTGCTGCTGCTGCTGAGGCTGGTTGGCCTGGTACTTGGCCGTCCTCTGTTTGATGAACGCGGCCATGAGGTAGGGGTTGGACTTCAGGATGTTGAGGACCTGCTGCTGCTGCTGCGGCGAGCTGGGGGATTTGAGGGTGCGCAGCAGCTCTTGTAGGGCGCCGTTCCCGGGGATGCCTCGCGGCATGTTCTGCTGCTGGGGCGTCATGCCCTGCTGGGGCGTCATGCCCTGCTGGGACGTCCCCTGGGGAGGCATGACCCCGGGCATCTGCAGACCCTGCGGCTGCTGCTGCTGCTGGGGCATCATGGGCCTCTGCATGAGCTGGCCCTGTGGGTTCATGGGCATTCCCTGAGCCTGCTGAGGGGACATGGGGCCTTGCTGAGGGGGCACCTGCTGCTGATGACTCTGGGGGTTCTGCATGGGGTTCTGCATCCCCGGGCCCCACTGCCCCTGCTGCATAGGCTGCATCACCTGCGGGCCCCGCGGGCCCTGCATCATCTGCATCTGGCCCTGCATGGGCCCCATCATTCGCTGGGGGTTCATGGGCATCCCGTTCATGGCGTAATGCCTCTGCTTGGCCACCATCTCGATCTGCTTGGCCACCTTGAGGGCGGCCAGCAGCGGCTGCTGCTGCTGCTGCTGCTGATTCTGCGGCTGCTGCGGCTGCATCTGCTGCTGCGGCTGCTGCGGCTGAGGGAGGGGCGGCTGTTGGTGCGTCATGTTGGGCAGAGGCGACGGCTGCTGATGCAGGGGGGACGACTGAGGTCCTGGTTTGCCCTGTGGCACTGGCGTCGGGGGTTGGCTGCTGCGGCCGTTGTTGGGAAAGCCTTGGGCCATGCTGGCGGCGTGAGGAGGCGGCTGCTGCTGCTGCTGCTGCTGCTGCTGCTGCTGAGGCGGCGGCTGCTGCTGCTGCTGCTGCTGGGGCTGCGTGGGCATGGGCTGCGGGGTCTGGGGCGTGTTAGGCTGCTGCACAGAGTTGGGGGTGTCGGGCGCAGCTGAGGTAGGTGGAGACGGCATGGGCATGCCCCGTCCGGCCATGGTCGCCATGCGGCGGCGCATCATCTGGGCCTGCTGCAGCCGGTGCTGCAGCTGCTGCTGGCACAGCTTGTGCTTGATGTTGAGGCAGAAGGGGACGGGACACTTGTTCTCCTGGCAGTGCTTGGCGTGGTAGCAGCACAGGGCGATGAGCTGCTTGCACACGGGGCAGCCGCCGTTGGTCTTGCGCTTGCAGCCCTTGGTGTGCTGCACCACGCGCTTCATCTTCTGGCAGGACGGCAGCGAGCAGTTGGCGTTGCGGCACTGGCAGGCGTGGACCAGCGACTGGATGCAGCGCTGGATGCTCAGGCGCCGGCTCTCCTGCGGGCTCTTGGAGGCCTCGCCGCTCTGGCCGTTGCTGTCGTCGTCGATACCCAGGCCCCACTTCACCATCTGGTGCTCGTGGCCCTTAGTGTTATAGCAGTTAATGCATAGGTCGTAATCCTGGGGACACACAGGGAGGGAAAGGCCACAGTCCAGTCAGATTTTGAAACACAGAGGTGGCACGCTGTATGAGTTCAGGATGTAACCGCGACATCAACTTTGTCATGTGGCAATACTGGAAGCGTCTCGTTAGGACATAACTACTGACAGAAGAACAGCTGAGAGAAGAGAAAAGTTCTTCCACTGCAGATGTCGTGCATTTAAAGACGCCGGTGAAGCAGGGAGGAGAACAGAAAGAGCGGTGGGGGAAGAGACGAACGTCTCTCAGCTTTCAAATCTGATGTGAGGAAGCACCAGAGGGAGGAGGAAAAGTGACAAACAAATGAAACGATGTGCAGCCACTGTCTGACAGCAGTGACTTGCACATCGGGGGAAACAACGAGAGGCTCAAAGACTGAAGGAGTTGAGCCGCTTCTGCACCTCATAGACGCGTGACGTCTGGTGCGATGCCATGACGGTGGCTAGTGCCAAAGCACTGAGTTGGTGGTTTTGACAAATAAAACCAACTGTGTAAAACCAACACACACGACGACTGTGGAGGAGGAGAGCCTCTTCCAAAAATGTCAGGGGCTGTGGCAACGGAGGAGCTTGAGGCGTGTGAGCGAATCAGTGAGTGAGCAAACACCTATTCAGCTCCAGGTTCAGCTGCAGCTCTTTGAGAAACATCTCCACTTTTGTTTTCATTCTGAATACCTGATCTGCAAGGTCGATTATGGCAGGGGTGTGGCTAGTTTGTTTTATTGTTATTGTTCCCTGCCACAGCTCAGGAGCCACAGGTGTTTTGGTTTCAGCTGGACTTGCTGCAGTGTTAGCGCTTCAAAGTTAATAATTAATCCATGAGGTATTTTATTGCTCGGTCTGACTTCATACGACAGCTGAGAAGACTGGACGGCTGATGAAGTTATTCACTGAAATAAACCTTTTTCTTGTTTTTTGACGGTTTGTTATAAATATAATTTTAAATAACTGCATTATTGGCTATCAGTGCATTGAGTTACACGGTATTATTGTATGTCTATTAAGTATACATAGTTGAACCTTATTATAGCTTATCCAACTATTCCTGCTCTAAATATACAGGACCACAATGTATATTAATATACATAAACAAACCTTTTGTTTCTTCTTTCTCTTCCTACCTTTTTTACTGTTATTTGTTGTTCCTCTACTTCCTTGTGTGTGTGTATATAGATATATATATATATATATGTCCTTGTTTGGCAATCTTGATGACTGTATAGCCTTTCCTTGTAATGTAGTGTGTGGACAGGGAAAAACAGCAAAGCTGTGAATCTCGGGCTGGTTGAGGGGCCTGTGCCTCCTACCTCGCAGACGGTGCAGTGCCAGCGTGTCTCCACGTGGTGCTTGCACTCATTGCAGGTGTAGACGAAGCGGTCCTGGCCCTGGTTGTGCAGCTCCACCAGCATGCACATGGTGCTCCACTTGCAGCGCCGCAGCGAGCTGAACTCCCAGTGCTTGTCCCTGGCCAAAGTCAGAAAGGCATCGCGGCCGTCCATCAGGTCACAGGTCAACATGGGGTCTGGGTCCATGATGGGTGGCAGGGTGTTAATGACGGGCCCGGCATGGAGATGGATAACAAAAAACACCTGGTAGTAGAGAGGAAGGGGAAACGTGTCGGTTAGTCCACTGGCAGTCATAAAAAACGTGGCGCTGCAATGTAGTATGTATGGGATGGCATTGTTTTAATTATGAGGAATGGGCTCCAAAACACGTCTGGTACAGCGGCCTCCACACCTCCTTATGCTTCTCCATGGTGGCGTAGAGCTTCTGGGACAGGTCGTTGGCTACATTCGGCATCCCAGGCTTCTTCTTGTTGGCTCGGCTGACGCTGCTCTTGTTTTTGTTGGTCTTCTTGTTGTTCTTCTTTTTGGCATTCTTGCTGTCAGCGTGGGTTCCCTTGAAATGGATGGGACACGAGCGTTCAGCGGGGCAGGGATTGCGCAAACAGGCAAAGATGAGGTTATGCAATTAGGCTGAGTGGTTAAACAACGCTGAGTGACAACTGGAAGCTTTTACATAATGAGGACTTGAGGAGGATAAAATCTGGGGTGAAACAGAGGCCTGAGCGCCGGGGCTCGTTTGTTTTGGCATCGCTGGATCATTCCTTTCACAAATCTTATTTCAAAACCGTCAATCCACCTATCAGTTTAACTCACCTCTGTAGTCTCCGAGGAGGCCGTGTTCTCCTCCTTCTTCCTCTCCTCCTCCTCCTGCTCCAGCTCCTTGATGCTCTCCTCCAGCACGTTGGGCCAAAAGTCTCCCTCAAAGTACGGCAGCTCGTAGGCACTGGTCAGCCGGTCCTCAGTCGCCTGCTTGAAAATGTCCTGCACACACACACACAAGACTGATCATCAGGACAGGGTCTTCAAAGGTCACCGAGCTGGTAACAAACATACGAGTGGCTTGTATGTAATGTTCATCTACATGGCTACAGCATATGCCATCTACAGGGATGACCTTTCAGTGTCTGGTAATACATATTTAACAGGAGGAGGTTTAATAAGATAACTGTCAACTTCTATAAATATTAATATACCTAAAATCAAAGTGCCCTTAAAAGGAGAAGCAGTTCTCATGTCAAAACATGACGATTCTTTGGTCTGTTGTTTCTCTTTTTTAGATTTACATCTATTACACTGTATGAACCATAAATCAACAAAGTAAATGAAATGTGGAAGCATGAACCAAAAAGGACCATATTCAATCTGGGGGTTGCACCTTTACATCGACATGATTTGACTGCTGCCTGATCGCGACGGACATTTCTAGCTGCGTAGAACAAGAGCGGGGAAAGTCTCAAGAGACGTGATCTTTTCTCCTCTCACCTTGTAATCGTGAATGATCCGCTCGGCAAAAGCCTTGTCCAGCATCTTTCTGTACCATTCTTGGAGCCTCTTGGGCTTTGGGATCTTCTGGTCAGGAGGGTGGCAGTGGAAAATGTAGTCGTCCCCTTCACTGGGTGGACAGGCCCAGATGTGACCCATCACATACCTGAGGGGAAAGACTTATTTATCAACTATTACTGCTTCCAAGAGTCATATGTACAAGTCATATCTCCGAGCTACCCTCAACTCACCCCAGTTTCTTCACATACTCCAGGTAGCCTATTAGGATCTCATGGTACACTGCAGTCCTTAGCATTCGTGGTTTGAAGAAGTGAATACTGTCGAGGTATGATATGTAAACCCGTCTGCGGAGAGAGTACGGAGGATTTAATCCATCAAATTCACAAACGAAGAGACAGAACTAGCGGAGAAGTAGTGCCTGCGTCTTACCTGGTATTTGGGAAGGGGCAATCTGAGCCGTACTCCTGGACGTGCATGCCGAAGAAACAGACGTCCACCCCGTCTATTTCCTCGAATGCAAAAAGTGCTTTGGTTCTGTAGGGGAAGCTCTCCACCATCTCGCCTGAGTCCACAAACCTGTGAGCACAGTTACAAGCTGCTCTTAGACCTTCACGCGAAGGGAATGGGAATTATTTAAGGCCCGAGAGGGGCCCAGAGTCTTTAATGCACGTTTGCTTATTTGGTGATCGACTTGTTATGATTCATGGACAACTGAGGGGGTGTACTGCCTTTACATTCTACCAGCATCAATAAGGCTATTAATTCAATACAGACGTTCGATCAATTTATCCCACCAAAACCAGGAGGGAGGCTTACCTAGCCTTCATGCCAGGCTTAATCTCCACAGTTTTGTCAGAGCTGGCCACGACTCGCACAAACACCTCTCCGGCCTCTGGGTGGTTCTGCCTCTTCAAGTACTTATTCACTCTGTCCTCGATATACGTGCCCAGCCTCGTCGACTGCAACCCTGTGTAGGGTGGAACAAGCGTTCAATATTAATTCCATTATTAGAGGAAAATGCGGCGAAATGAAATTGTTCTATTGCATTACCGCTACATGTGACTTACGTCTGGCTGAAAACTTGTTCTCCTTTCTTGTTTTGCCGGACTTCTTCAGACAGTTGTCACAGATAAAGCTGGGAGGAGAAAGATCAAACCATGCTTTACGGCGTCAACATACAGTGACTGGTACTTTAGTTTCCTCACCCCAAACATGCATATTTAGGTGGAATGGGCACTCTAAATTGGCCCTAGGTGTCTGCATACATTTCATATTTGCTTTGAGGCTGTGCTGAGACTTACCCTGATGGCCAAATGACGTCGTAGTGCAGCACGCAGATCTGGTGCATCTTTCGACCACAGTCTTTACATTCAATGAGCCTGCAACAACAAACATTTGCCCTTTTACAATTCCCCAATATAACAATATACTGGCATTATTTGTTCATTTTCCACTCTTTTACACATATTCTTTGAGTTGATATTAGCTCTTGAATTGCGCTCCCGCTTTAAAGCATTGAAACTGAGATTCAGAAAGTACTCACGGCTCCGAGTCCAACATGTCGTTTTTCTTCTTTTCAAACTGCTCCTTTGATATCATGCTGCAGGGAAGGAGAGATTGAGACAACTTAAGTTCACTATTTGCGACTCATTCCGCACGACTCTAACTCCTTTCTGCAGGATGGAAACCGGAGAGAGAGAGAGGGGATAAAAAAAAAAACAAAACGCCCGATCATTTCACGAGATGATGATGGGGCAGGTGGCGGTCGGCCACCCGGGCCTGGTCACTTACGTCTGAGGCTGTGCCGGGTCATCGCCCAGGGTCACACTGTTGCCCTGGATCTCGTTGAAGCACTTCTCACAGAAGTGATACCTGTCGGCAATAAGGCCATATTTGGGTGAACTGCGGCCAGCACACACAGTAGCAGCACAGGCAAACCGGCGACACAGGTGGCAGAATGCAGAGCAAACCGGGCACACGGCAACAACCGAGGACAGAGCATGGGCGGCGGACAGATGGAAGGAAGGACACACACACACACACACACACACACACAGGCAGAGGTACATGTTAGTCACAGTGGAAAATGGTCATGATCAAGCCTATTCATTCAAAATGGAACAGAAACAAGGAAAACATGCTACGCCTCTACGTTAATGAATGTATGCGACGGATGAATGAATGAATGTGTGGATCGGAACTGCGTCGTGTCCAAGCTCCACCGTCTAACTGCATGCTGGGGTGTGAACAGAAAACCACAGTCGTTCATAGAATAAGCATCATGCATCAAGAGCCGGTGAGGCAACAAAACGAACAGCGCTGCTCAGAGCCTTGGGGCTACTGTCCGGTGGCCGAGGTTTGTTTTCTGGGATAATATATAGAAATATCCATTAGGTCTCGTAAACCCTCTTTTTGTTGGGAGTCTTTAAGCCGTAGCTGGTTAACCTCAGTGCATTTAGTGGCGAGTGTCTGCAATAATTCCCCGATGTTACGTTAGAGTGACAGAGGTGCAGCGGCAGGTTCTGTGCAGCAGGGGGCGCATTGGTGCCGGTCCTCAGTCATAAACTACACAGGGCCTGATGGGGCTCTCTGTCTCTCTGCCTCTCTCTATGGCCGGCCACAGTAACGGCTCTCTCCGACATGGCTACAGATGAGAGCTCATGTGACTGGCCGATGCCACCTGGACTGTGTGTTCCTGTGCGAGGACGATGCTGTGCACCTGGCTAACCTCCCTCCTGGTGACCCGTACCTGTTCTGGTAGCTGTAGTAGGTGCCGTCCCGGGAGATGGTGCACAACTGTTTGCCGTAGCAACACAGCGTCTGCGGCGAGAACTCGTACTGTGGAAAACAGGGGGCACGACATTAGCGAGGCGCCAAAGACGAGACTGGTTAGATGCGCCTCAGTGTCCCCGCCTCATCTCACCTTCCTGCCGCAGCAGTAGCCCAGGCCCTGCATGACGGGGTCGATCTCCGCCTCGAACACTTCGGCCAGCTTGGTGCAGTACTTGTAGACGCGGGACGTCTTGCGGTTGTACAGCCAGGCGTTGTTGAACATGAGCCACACGTCCTCCACATACTGCCAGGGCTCCTGGTACTGACCCGTGTCCAGCTTGCGCTTGATGGTAGACAAGTCAATGGGGTTTTTCACTATGTCGAAGTAGTCCTGTGGGGTCAGAGAGAGAGGGAGAGACAGACAGACAGACAGAGAGAGGCATTTGCATGAATGAGCAATTCATTCTCAGAAGTGCTTCCTGTTGCATCTGACTTACAGAATGGTAACTGTGTGTGTGTGTGTGTGTGTGTGTGTGTGTGTGTGTGTGTGTGTGTGTGTGGTTGTGGAGACTCACAGGGATGCCCAGCAGCATGGGGTCCACGGGTTGTCTGAAGGGCAGTGACTCTGGGTCTTGCCTGTAGAGGGCTTCGAGGGTGGGCATCAGGGCTTGTCTCAGCTCCTCTGGCTTGAAAACTGGACAAAGCAGAAACAGGTGGTGAGGCCTAACGGCGTCTTCCAGGTCCTTCCCAGGACATTCTCACACTGTACCCTAATCCGCAAAGATGTGTCATTTTGCATTTTGTACATCTATCCAGACAGCTTTGTTGTTCATTCCTCTTCTGGAGTCTGATCTAAAATGGCCAGTCTGTAGGTCTAACTTAATATGAAATAATCTCTTCGATAATGATGACAAATGAACAGATTATACATGGTCAAACTTCAACCCTGTCTGCATTTAGTCACAGGGTAGAGAGAAGTAGATCATTTTCCAGGTCTTGAAAACTGGTCTCTCTAGGTTTTCCAGGATGCCTGGGACATGCTACACCTCACAAGCTCTCTGTGGTGCATGGCTGCTAGAGCTGTCCTTACTTTTCTTGCGGTTCTGAGCGGCGGCGGCAGAGTTGCCGTTGGCTCCACCCTCCTCCTCCTCTTTGGCTTCTGCCTTCACCTCCGGCTTCTTCTCCTCCGTTTCCATTGGTTCCTGCTTTGGCTCGACTGCGTCTGGCTCCTCCTTCTTCACCAGCGGCGGTTTGGTTTCCTCGTCCTGCTTCAGGAGCACGACCAGCACAAATTGAGCTTCTACTGTAGACTATTTTTTATGACTTTTAAACCTACATAGTTTTGTTAAACTGCCAACACACCTCCATCTTGACGTCGGTCTGCTTCTTTGCAGAGCTGCCGTCGTCTTCTTCGTCTTTGACTTCAGGTTTGGCTTCGGTGCCGCTCATGTCCGGCAGGGCCTGCTGAGCGCTGAGCTCAGCCACGGAGGCCGGGGTGGGCACTTTGTTGTCTATGCTGGCTGCTGCCTGGGACAACTGTGGAGAGTCAAGAGAGAGGCATCCTGATCCCCGTGCTGAAAGCAAACTCAGGGGTGACTCAGTGGCCCTCTCTGGACACACGTCCTTTCACTTTCAGAACGGATCAGAAGCAGATTTTTTGCAACACAGTTGTACAACTTAGTCATGACGCTTTGGTTCAGAAAACAGGAAAGGGTGATGAGGTCATGAAGACACAAATAAATCAGGTCGACCAGTATGTATGTAAAACCTACTTGGTCTGATTCATTTGAATCTATGTAGAATTTCTCATTTATTATTCTTATTTGAAGATAGATAGATGGATAGATAGAGAGATAGAGAGATAGAGAGATAGAGAGAGAGATAGAGAGATAGAGAGATAGATAGATAGATAGATAGATAGATAGATAGATAGATAGATAGATAGATAGATAGATAGATAGATAGATAGATAGATAGATAGATAGATAGATAGATAGATAGATAGATTTACATTATTGATCCCCAACTGGCTAATTATTGGAAGGAAAATGGAAAGGATGGAAAGGAAATGGAAATAATTGTCCTTTTTAGAAGAGAAAAAAAAAGCATCAAAGTCAGGAGCAGGCAAAGGCAGAAGCAGGGTTTAGAGTGAGTGGGTTTCTCAGAAGCCTGGGGTCTCACCGGTGTGCTGGGGTGCTGTGCCTGCACTGACGTGGGCTGCTGCATCTGGCTGGGGGGCTCTGTCTGAGGCTGCAGGGGCGTGAGCGGCAGGGATGGGTCAGGGGTGCCCATGGCTGAGGCTGAGACTGAGGGGGGGCGAGGGAGGCTACCGGGGACATGGGTTGGGGTGGATGAGGGTCCGCCAACAGAGGCCGGGGTGGAGGGCTGCTGCTGCTGCTGCGGCTGCTGCTGCGGCTGCTGCTGGGGCAGCACCTGTGCCTGGGTGGGAGCATGGTGCTGCTGCTGCAGCTGCGGCGGCTGCTGCTGCTGCTGCTGCTGGGGGGGCTGCAGGCTGGCGGGGGCAGTGGGTGGAGGGGTGGCGCACAGGGCGGACTGGGCCGGGGGCCCGCAGGGCAGCTGGGAGCCCAGGGATCCCAGAGCGTTCAGGGGGAGATTAGCGTTCTGAGGCTGCCGGGACAGAGACGGATGCACAGTTAACACACCGATACCGCACCGTTTGTGTCATAAAGCAGGGGCAGGCGGGGGGGGGGGGGGCAAAACACATACACACACACTCATCCTCCACCACTCCTCACCTGTGTGACGGCGGCCTGCGTCATGGGCTGGCCCATGCCTACATTCACGTTCATGGCTCCACCTGCGGCTGCATTGAACTGGCCCTGTGGCAGGAACTGGCCCTGACTGGCCGGCTGAGCCACCATGTTATTAGCGTGACCGCCCATCATCCCTGGATTCTGAGGCATCCTCGACGGGGACATGCCCATCTGCAACAGATGAGAGAGATGAAAGAGAGGTTCGTTTGCAGCGGCAGGCCTCTCGCACTCACCGCGGGCCAAGGAAAGCAAGCAAAACAACTGGAATGTGACGCGCGTGCCAGCCCACAATGGTCCTGCAGCTGTACAATAAACAGCGCGCTGAATCACAACATAGCGTGGAGACGGATGTAAACACATGGGAGGAAGGCTCCAGATTACTCATTAATGGCGAGTCAGACGGCTCATGAATGGTTAAAGACCAGCGCCAAGCCGCAGACAGCGCATTACATGATGCATGCTTTACTGTCAAATGCTAATGGGGTAAAAAATTAACCATCGGTCACAGGCTGAGAGGCATTTCAGAGTTGAGACGGGTGAAAGCGTGCAGGGGGGGGTGGAGGAAAAGGCGGAGACATGGGACAGAAAGACAGAAGAGATGTAGGGAGAAAGGAAAAGGCGAGGAGGCAGAGGGGGGAGAGATGTCTAACCGCTGGGACGGAGCTCATGTTCATCTGCTGTGGATGGTTCATGGGGGACGGAGCGCGTGCTCCCATGGGCGCCTGAGACATCTGCGCGTTCTGCATCGCCATCGGGTTAAACTGATTCATTCCTGTGGGGACGGACACACACACACACACACACACCCTATTGTTTACCAGTTTATTATACATGGGAGTTGTAATTCAATATTCCACGTCCTGCTGGGCCAACAGAGGCGCTGAGCCAGCTCGCTTACACGTCGTAGGCCCGGCACACTGTTTTAACTGGTTAAACCGATATCTGCACGTCAAAAAGCTGACGTCATGTCTTGAGCAACGTTCAACAAATTCAGCAAATTTAACTCGGCAAATGTGGGCTTTTCCTCTAGAGCCACCAGAGGGAAGACACATACCTTGGGGCACCTGCATACGATTCATCATCTGATTTGGCATGTTGGGCATAGGCACGGGTCCATCTGAGAGGAGACAGGAAATAATGACGTTCATTCACATGCTGCCGTCGGTTATGGAGGCTTTGCTGCTAGAGGACTCTATCACGGGACAACGGGAGGGCGGGAGCTACTGACTGGGAGGTCGGACGGCCTGTCCGGGGCCCATGGCGTTGGGCTGGGCCATGCCAGGCTGCGGAGGCCCAGCCGTGCCCACCATGCCGGGCTGCTTCTGCAGCCGCGATCGCCTCTTCTCCTCCAGCTCCTTCTGGATTTTGTAGATTTTCTCAGCGAGGAAGTGGTAATACTCATCCTGGAGGGGGGATGAGACGAAAACGCTTTAGATCCAGACTCTGTGTGTTTGGGTTACTTCGTCTCAGGTTCTCAGGCCGGGCCCGTGTGACGTGTGAGGTGGCTGGTTACCCTGCTGTTGGCGGACTCATACATGTCACCCTCCACCTTGCG
This sequence comes from Karalla daura, assembly GCA_029224185.1. Taxonomy (NCBI): domain Eukaryota; kingdom Metazoa; phylum Chordata; class Actinopteri; order Chaetodontiformes; family Leiognathidae; genus Karalla; species Karalla daura. The sequence continues at coordinate 10,737,145 of CM055203.1, read as the reverse complement.
TGCGTATGCGACCAGGTTTTCCATTCGCCGGTCCTTCAGTGCTGCAGGGTCTGGGGTGGGGAATATGGCTTGTACACTGCAGAGGCAACAGAGGCAACAACGCTCGGGGTCAGCTCCTTTACCTTTTTTCACGGCAGAACCTCAGATGCCGAAGGTCTGTCTGAGCAGCTGCACTTACAGTTTGTGCACCAGGTGAGTGCGCAGGTCCTGAGTGACGTGTTCGTGCCAGGCCTTCCGTACCCCTGACGCTGAGAGGGGGGTGGCAGCAGGGAGGTTTCCCATGCCTCCTGCTGCCGACCCATCTGGCATCAGCTGACTGGAAAAGGCACAGATTAAGAAATGAGGTTCCATTACTCAGTAGCTTTCACAAACGGGACACGATGTGTGCGGTTTCTGCTCCTCCAAGTTACAAGTGCTATATATACATTGACACTTTAATAGTGTATTCACAGTTTTAGATGACTTTGCACAGTTTTTGTATACAGTAACAGTTAAGACTTAACAAATTAAGCTGTTTCTGATTCAGAAATGTTGATAAGAAGGTGATTTGAAAAGGCCTGATTTGACAGGGACGGATTTGTGTTTAAAAAATCTGATTCTGATCCAGAAAAAGGAGGAAATTGCTGAGAAATTGTCCCATGAAAAGGTTTCACAAAAGTTACACCGGGTAAATCTCAAATGAACACAGAGAAGATCAACATGCATTAGAGGATTCCCTAATCAACTGAAGCCAGGGTCCGGCTTGCTGTGCGTGACCGCTCGAGGGTCGGCGTGCTCACTTGTTAAGTGTCGACGGTAGGGAGGAGTCGGAGTGCATGCCCGTCTGGTCTGAAGAGGGGACACCCATGCCTCCTGCCATCTGGTTCATCTGATTAGTGCCTGATAAACACACATCGACGTTTACATGAAAATGGCTTAGCGACAGATTTAGTGGTGGCGCTGGTGTCCCTTGAACATAATCCCCTGCGTACCGAGTGGGTTCATGCCGCGCATCTGCTGGTGCTGGGGCCCCTGGGGGCTCTGCTGGGCAGGGCCCTGGCCCGGGACCTGGGCCTGGGCCTGGTTGCCGTACGGCAGGCCCAGGGCGGCGTAGGCCCTCTGCATGGAGCTGGGGTCGATGTGCGTGGCGCCGGTGTTGATGGCGGCGGCGCTGGGCTGCCCGGGCCCCACCGTGCTGATGGCGTTCTGCAGGCCGGCCCCGGGGGAGCCCAGCATGGCTGCAGAGAGGGGGAGAGGACAGCAGGTGAATAAGTGGTGTGGCAATTACACAAATGAACCTGCCCACAGGTTATTCCCTGCCTTAAACCCTGTGGAAGAGGCGGCGTTTGGGTAAGAAACGGGTTACGAAAACGAATGGATGAATGAATGAATACCCGACGACTATTTATTTCATTATTATCTCATCATTATTGTCATGAGTTGGTTTATGACACTAAATGATAAATCAAACTGTATCTCTTTGGGGTTAAATAAAGAGATTAGCTTGTTTTAACTTAAAGACAGTGAGTATTGTTAATACATGTCTTTAAATGTATTTTATTCTCTCTTCACCTCTATTATATTAAACTTTCTGCCATTGACGACTAAAGAAACCAAAAATAATAAACCAAAATAATTCACATTTAAAAAGCTGAGATCAGAGAAATTTTGACATGTCCCATTGTTTTTAAACACTTCAAACAACTAATCACTAAAATACTTGATTATTTTATTAATCATTAATAGGAAGCTCTAATTTTAAAATGCTAAACTGAGCAGTTATGCTGCTTTTTACTATTCTGATATTTTATTATTATTATAACTCAAATTACAAACAACCCTGATGTATTCAACTACTGCATGTCCTCAGCTGTGTAACCTGGTCGGCGTAAAAGAGAAAAGCCAAGAGAAGAAGAGACGGTCTGCGCAGCGAGGAGCGGCCGTGGCGTGCAGTGGGAGCGCTGCTCCCTGCTGTGTTGATGGCTGAGGGGAGCACGCTGCCTCGGTGGGGGATTTAAATCTGTCACAGGCACGGCGGGCCAATGGCTGCGGCCGCCGGGGCCCAGGCCCTGCCCCCACCACGGCCCAGCGGCTACGCCCCTCCCCTGGGTGTCACATTACAGGGCCCAGCCTTTCTGGAGGAATCCTCTCAGTGCCGGAGCTCTCAGCCAGCGAGCCAGCACAGAGCCGTGGCAGGGAGAGGCGGCCTGCAGGTGGCGCCACTTCACACCGCGCACACAGGCCCGGCGGCCCTGGGCCCGGCCGCCCCGGGCCCGGGGGCCCCAGGCCCCAGGCCCCAGGCCGCAGCCGGCCGCGCTCAGCAGCTCGTCTGGCCATCACATTCATTTGTTTTATTCAGGTTTGAATCTGTCCCATCAGCTTTCATAAGTCCTATGCTTTTTTCTCCATTTTGCATTCACTTCCATGCTTTGGAGATGTGTCCTTTTCTACACCTTCATTTTGTACACTTGTCCAGACTGCTAACATGTTGATTCTGCTATTTATGTTGAGTCTGAGTTAAAAGATGTAGAGTCCTTGGCAGTAGATTGAGCTATGAAATGCTTAGAAACTCTGACAAAATTACAGATTTTGCATGCTAAATACTTCTAAATCATCTGTGTTAGTTCATGGGGATGAGAAGGAATCATTTTCCAGGACAAGACAAATTTTTCCAATGAGTTCCAAGGAGTGGGGGTTGTATGCCCCAACTCATCCAAGAGGCCTCTGACTTTGGTTCTTTAAGAGTGACCGTGCTCCTTGAGGAGAGGTCAACTTTCCTCAAGGATCACCGATACATGACATTATTACCACTCTACAATGCCTGTAACTTGTCACAAATGTTCCTGGATTTCCAGGATGCGTGGAGACCCGGCTGGGACCACTCACGTTGCTGGTTCCTCTTGTCGCTGGCGTTCTTCAGAGGCAGGCAGACTGGACAGTCGTGCCGCGTGCAGTTCTTCCAGTGGGAGATGATCTGTCTGGATGATGCACAGTGAGCCACTGCGGAGAAATAACAGCAACGGGAGACACAGAGAGTTACTAGAGAGGACTGAACACACCCCGAACTCAGACTCTGCCATACGAGGAACAGCTGGATAAGATGAGCAAACCCTGCATCGTCGAGCAGCACAGTCAAAACCAGCCTCCACAATAGAATGGTGCAACATGCAAATAGCAGTTGTTCCAAATGCGCCGAGGCATCGAGGGTGTCTCGCAGCATTTACTCCGAGTGAATTAACAGTCGAAATATCACAGCTCAAAGTTCCTCGACCCAGGCTGACCTCTTCACTTGAGCTCACAGCTGCCAGAGGAAAGCAGCTCGCCGACACAGCAAATGAGGAAACGGAGTACAACCGTGGTGACATCAGTGTTAAAGAGAGATGAAATCCAGGCGTGCTGATGTTGTCAGTCACCGGGGCGTGTGGGGCCGAGCAGGTCAGGAAGGCAGAGCGGCCTTACGTCGTGCGATCGCCTGCCTGATCTTGACATGGACGGATTCCCTGTTTTCCCTGTTATGGCTGCTGTTAAATCGTGACAGGCCTTCTTGTATCAATGTTCATTTGTGCAAAGGGAGGCAGGCAGTCGCACGGAAGTCTGAAGGCGACGTGACCTGGATAAACAAGAAGCCACCAACACCTTTTACTCTGCTGCTTCAGCGGCGTGTCGAGTTGAAGGCACGCTGGCCCGGTCACGTCATGCTCCGTCTCCACATAACGCAACGACCTTCTATTGTTCAGTTCTTACACTGGTTGACAATAGACAAACCAGTAACTCATGATCGGGATTCAAACCCTTTTTTTGAAATCATTTCCAGGACTTTTCAAGATGTTTTGCTCTCATTTTACTATTTTGCTTGTTTATCTATTACATTTTTTTATATTTTTATGTTTTGTCCTTGACTTTTTAAGGACATTTTCTATTGCTATAGAATGACAGACGAGATGTCACCATAGGCCAATACATCCCCCAATGCTTTGACAGCTCAAAGATATTTTCTACAGTTGGACCTTGCACTGCACATTTACTCAGATTTATCACCTCTTTACTCCTCTGATTTAACAGATGTACAGTCTATGAAACTTATCTATGAAATAGATTCTCATATGCTTAGAAATTATGACCAATTTATGGACTGTGTGTGAACATCCATTTAAACAAAGGTAGAAAACCAGAGAAGAGAGGAAATAATTTCCCAGGACTTTTCCCATATATTTTGCATAACTGGAAATGAATGACTCATTTTCAAGGTTTTCCAGTCAAGACTTATCACACATGCAACTGTTCTTTAGGTCTGAAGAGGAACTAAAGAAGCCTCTTGGGGGGAGAGACTGCTCTCTCAACTGCTTGACCATGATGAATGAGAATCTCCTCAGACAGACACCAAACCTTAAATCAATGAATGAATGCATATACAGGCCAAGGCGTGGGTGCCACTCACCCTGGCAGGACTTGCCGGCCTGGCAGTGGGTCATGTGGTTGAGGACGTTCTTCATGGTGCGGCAGTGGGGCAGCGTGCAGGCCCTCACCTCGCCGTTGGCCTGCTCCCGTCGCTGGCACTTGTGTGCGTGCAGCAACAGGACCAGCTGCTGCTGAATGAGCTTGCGCTTCTCGGGGTCGGCGGTGGGGCCGGCGGACACGCCGCCCGCCCCGGGGACCATGCCCACCGCCGCCACCTGCTGCTGCATCTGGGACTGCAAAAGAAAGGAAGAAATACAATTTAAACACTCCAGACGCAGATCAGCAAAAACAATGCTTTTGCAAATCAAGAACAGCTGAGAGGCGAGAACTGAGAGGTTAAAAGAATAATAAATAAAACCTCAAGAAGGAGAAGGAGCAGGCCAGCAATCACTATATTAACTTCCTCAAAACCAAAAAAAATGGAGGGGCGGACATTTCCTGTGTGGCTGATGTTATTTTCCTGTTCCTCAAACGGATTAGCATACCGCAGGGCTGTTTACTTTGTGCACTGACACACTCAATCTGGACTTGACAGTTAAATTGCTCGTGAGCAGGAGGGAAGCCTGCACGCACACAGACGCGAGTCTGCCGCCGAGATTGCACATAGAGCAACGTGGGAGGGGGGGATTAAACAAGTCCAGACAAGAAAATGTGGTTTGTTCTCACTGACTTCAGGTGGGAAGGGACTGGGACGGTTACCCGCTCGGACAAGCTGGGTTCAGAGACACTCACCAAGTTTGGCACGCTCCCAGCTCCCTTCAGCTCAGCGGGGAATTGGGACAGGTTGTTGGAGAGGGCCGCCTTGTTCTGGAGTTGTTGAGCGTTGACCCCTGCCGCCCCCATCTGCTGCACCCCGGCCTGGCCGTACTGCTGGCCAAATGGAGCCCCGGACATCCCCATCTATGACACACAATCGGGACAGAGGGAGGGAAGTCAGGAAATCTGCATATCATGTCACATACCATCACAGCGGATCGCTCAATCAAGTCAAGTTATCAAACACTGTGGCCACATAGTATGTGCCAATCCTAAAAAGTTTGCATCCACGGCTCCTTCATCAGGACGATAGGGATGATGCGTCGACCTCCCACGCGGCTGTGCAGGCATCCATACACACCTTTCACTGTCACACTTACTTCTAAGGGTAATTCAGCCTCCACTCAGTCCCAACATGTGTGCTTTGGAGACCAGAGAGCCTGAGAAAACCTACATGGACGCTGGTAGAACATGCAAACTTCACATTTGTCCAACTGGAAGTCAAACCCAGGTTTTTCTTGCTGCGAGGCGACGGTGATAACCACCTCTTCACCGTTGCCAAAAGCAAAACAAACTTCCCCAAGTCTGTGCCTCTTAAAACACGACAAAAAGTGAACTGTCGACTGGGAGAGCTGCTTCATTTCTGTATCACAACTGGCCTCTGAAAGGGAGGAGGGATCCTGCGTTCATCCACAGACATTTCCCATGCCCGCCTGTCCTCCGACAGCGCTCTGTTTGTCTTTCTTCATGGTGGCCAGAGCAGCAGCCTGCTTTGCTGCGCAGAGGTTTCCCCCCACTGCCGGTAGAGCTCCGGCAGACAGAGCGAGCTCAGCCCAGCAGAGAGAGAGAGAGAGAGAGGGGGAGGGAGGGAGGGAGAGAAACAAGAGGCGGTGCGCACACACACTCCCTCTCACTCTCTCTCTCACACACACACACAGAGAAAGACCAGCTTGCTCAACAGCTGAGCAGAGCACTGCGCTGCTGCCTGCCCCTCCCCCTCCGCTGCGCCGACACACACAGATGCTCGCCTGCTGCCTCCCTCTCGCTCGCTCGCTCGCTCGCTCGGCGCGGCCTCGTCCTCTCCCACAAGGCTTCTCCCGCTTGATGATGTGCGCTTATTACGGAGGAGTGTCACCGGGCTGGAGGGGAGCGCAGGAAGCCTCCAGCGTTTCCCCCCCCTCCTCTCGCCGTTGTGCTCCTCCAGCTCTATGAGGTCCCCCACCCCCACCCGCAGCCCAACAACAACACACAGATCGGCCGCTCTAAACGTGATTTATGGCTTCATTTTCAAAAGGTCCACAGAGAGCCGACCTAAGCCAGAGAGGGAGAGGAAAAAGGGAAAGCGAGTGGCGGAATAGGATATTCTAGCAGATGAAGAGTTAAATGAGAGAGGAAAGGACATTGGTGAGAGCCTTCGCCTCACAGCAAGAAGGACCTTGGTTGGGCTGGATCTTGGACCAAGGACCTTTTTATAAGGAGATACCATGTTCACCATGGGTCTTCTTGAGTTTTATTCCCGTTTCCTCCCACATTCCCAAAACATGCATGTCTAGGGCCAATTGGAGACTCTAAACTGCTCCGAGGTGAGAGCGTGAGAGTGAGCGATATGTGTGTGTGCCCTGTGATTGACTGGTGACCTGTCTTGGGTGTAATCCCTGCTTTCATCCTATGTGTGCTGGAGATAGGCTCCACCAGACCCCTGCAACACCACCAAGCTACAGGGCTGGTAAGAAAACAAGTGGATGAATCAACAAAATAAACACCCCAACAGAAAAACATGATTCACCTGTCCATCACTTGTGAATGCTCCCAAGGACCAAATGATGATTCAGTGGCAAAAATAGACCAAAGACCCAACAATCAGACCTGGTTTCCATAGAAGTGCCGAATGTGGGTCCTGCACCAACACAGACAACCAGACCAGACGCAGGCTGATACGTCTTCATTTGGGGGAAGTTACTCCTCGGTAATAAGGGATCCTTTCTGAAGCACTCAAGGAGTTTTGGTTGTGTTATTAAAGTTTCTGTCCGAAAACCGTACGACAAAAAGAAAGTATGCAAACATGGGTGAACATCTCCTGCTGACTGCTGTGAGAGGCCTGAGCTGCCTATGAGTACTATAGAGCAGAAGAAAGGGACCACAACAGCACCCGCTGCTCAATGAGAAGGTTAAAGGCGATACATGTGCTCAGGACGAGTCAGGGGTTTGTACGCTCACTTGCAAACCAAACTGAGATGATCACGAGATGGGAGAACAGTGAGTTTAACCTGTGGATTCACCGGGTTTCCTCGTTGTCATTTCAACCCTATTCATTGTCAGGTGATAGTAGTAGTTCAGACATGATTTTGTTTATAGTCAAGCATTTAAAATGATCTATTATGTTCATTTTCAGGAGGCAGATATTTGAAAGACTTTAGTTTTGGCAGGCAGGGACATGGTATTGTGATTTCTCCCGGTTATACTGTGTGATGGCTGGGTAAACTGGGCTCACACTTGCAGCCTGTGGAGCAATATACTTTATATACTGACATGTGGTACTGCAGTTCCGGTGCCATCTGTGGAAACTGTTTTATAACAAGTCTGAAAGAGACTGCAGTCAATTCATTGTTCTATTCTTTGCATACCAATATAAGCAAGGAGAACGTATGGAGAAATAATTACAACTCAGAATGAGGATCTGGAGGATCCTTCCAAAAGCAAACATTACTCTGAGGCATTTCAGAAACACAAAGTTCATAGGGTATGTGTTATATCCCCTTGTTTTATCTTCAGACCACCAGCAAACAATTTGGCACGACTCAAAACCAGGCATCTTCATCATTCTCTGTGTCATCCCAAACACAACCGCACAATGGACTTCACAAACTGGTCAAGCTGAAGTCTGTTTCCTCCAAGCAGACGCGGCAAGAACCGATCAATACGTAATGATGAAAGTGTTGAGAGCCAGCAACAGGGTAGTTCCTACATCCCCAACACAATCCATGAGTGCAGATGAAATATTCTGTGCGCCTCTGCTAAAAGAAGTTAACCTGAAGCATTTCTAACCAATTAAGCAAGTTGTGCGCTCAAATAGAATTCCCAAAGGAGTTAAACTCTACACTGCAATCAACTTTGGCTGAGGAAAAAGTGAAAAACTTTTGTGACTCCAGGGAGAGGCACATGGCATCTGAAGGGAATGTAGAATGAAAAACCACTTTTCATTCTTTTCACGCGGTGACTGTGGCTTGGGGGCAGCGCAGTCAGTCCATGGATCTGAAGGTCGGTTCTTCAATCCAGGCCCACTGCATGTTGCTAAGATTCGTGGGCATGGCACTGATCCCCCAACGGCCTGAGATGCTGTGTCATCATTGCAAAAATGTGTGTGAATAGTAAAAGCTAATGGCAGACTGTGTAAGCTAGCCTCTACCACCAGTGTATGAATGGCTGAATGGAACTGTACATGCTCATTGAGGGGTAATGGAGACTAGAGAGGCACTTCATAAGAACTTGTCCATGTCAGTATACTCACTCTTGGTTCTTCCTCAATATCTGATTTTTCCTCTGGTTCTAAAACCCAGCTCCTTTACCACTCAACCTCAGCACTTCTGAGTCATTTCTGATGAAACCAGTGTTCCATAGCTTCTATGTTAGCCCCAAAGAACAAGAGCAGACAGTCCATTCCACTATTCCAAGTCCCCTATAATAGGTGCAGTGCATAACGTCTTGACTGGAAGCCTACCTTGTTCATGTTTCCAGCTTGCTGAGCGTTCAGCGCGTTGTGTGGACCCAGCTGTGGGCCTCCTTGTGTGAGTGTCTCTGCCAGCACGCTGCCTCCCACACCAGGTCCTTGCGGCCCCTGCATGCCCTGGCCCTGGTACTGCATGCCAGGTCTCCCTCGGCCCGCCGGCCCCAGCCCTCCGTTCATCACTGGTCCCGGCTGGCCCATGACCCCGTGGCCCTGCCCACTGTTCAGCATGGCCTGGTTGAAGCCCATGCTTCCGTTGCCTTGACCAGCACCTGGGCCTCCTTTCTGGACCTGGGCAACCTGGTGGTTGGCGGCGCCCGGGCCCATTGGACTTTTCCCAAGCACGGGCCCGAGCTGGCTGCCCACCATGCCTCCCTGCTGAGGGCCGCCGCCCAAGATGGAGGAGCTGCCTGGTCGCAGGAGCTCAGACAGCTGCTTGTGTTTGGCTGCGGCATCAGGGACGATAGAGTTGAGACCGGGACCTCCTCCACCTGGACCGCCGTTCGAGGACATTCCCATTCCCAGGTCGCCATTGGGGATGAGCTCATCGGGAAGGTCATTTTCCAGGTCAAAGAGAGTCACCAGATCTGGGGGTGGAGAAAAGGGGAGAGGTCAGAATTACAAGTCATCCTCGACTAAATCCTTTAGCTAATTCCATCAGAACAAGCTGTTAACGAGCTGATAACCACCAAGCAGCGGTTTACTCAATCAACGCTATAATTTCATTTGGTTGTTATCAAAGTAACCACACAGAGAACCAATTACTCAGACCTGAGCCAATTTCAGCATGGAAACTATTGACCAATTGTAACAGGAAATTGGCCATTAAGGGAGACAACAAAAGGATCCAGTGATTAATGTAGTTCCTAGCAAACGGTGAGAACGAAGGAAGAATCAGTTTAACATGAACTCCATTGATTTTGTTTGTCTTTTTAATGCAGATTATTTACGGTTAAGAAATTTCTTAAATGTAAATCTTTTTATCAAAATCCAAAACCCACTTAGTTGACATGGATCACATACAGTAGATTTCGTTTCGCTTTCTGAACGTTTAAGGATCACCCTGCCAAATGCAGACATGTCGCCATGGTTATAAAGCAAGCCAGTTCCTGAATATACATAATATTCATAACATATCAACTTCAATTCTTGTGAGTGCAGTTACACTATTGTAATTCCATATTTTATTGACGTGTGGACCTCTTCTTCAAATAAAAAAACATGTTGATTATTTTGACTGTAACAGCTGAAACTGATTGCAGAATTTGGGTTTACTTTCAGTGTTTAACAACCTCATTATTTTCATACCATTTACATTTTCTAAACAAAGCATACATTTAAACTGTGTACTCTTTTATGAGTAGTTTGGTGTGTTTCATTTGAGTGCTAGTAGTAGTCAAAATAACAGAGAATATGTAGATCAGAAAGTGAACCAGAACACAAGAGAAAGCTTAATTTCAAGTATATTTTGACCGACTTGGATCATTTTGTTACCATTCATTGATCTGAATTAGTTCAAACATTTCAACACAAATTATGAGATAACCAGTAATACATATCGCATGCAATTACCAGACCAGTATTTTAATTAACTATTTGATGAAATTTCAACTCGCTGGCATTTTAGCACCTGGGTGTGGACTCTCAGACAGCCCTTCAGTGGATTATCTACTGGTTACCTGATCGGCATAAACACGCATACATGGCCACATAAAGGAAACGATGTAGAGGAATCTCGTACATTGTTTATATATAGTTTAGCTTGATGACTGAGAAAACTCGTCTGGCTACACAAAATAAAGTTCATTAATGAGGGTAACAGAGCAAATCACACATCTCTGTCAAGGTCTTTCATAGGAGGGTGCGAGCTTGCCTGGGTATGTCAACCAATAACATTTTTACCGGTAAAGCTGCCACACCCACACAGTTTTCTGTCCAGTCTAAACAGAGTGAATGCAGTTGGTTGGAAATGCAACCTGTTTATTAGATACTGGTGGTGATCAACTGGGCTTTAGTTATTATTTTATTTATATCGATCACTTGCAGCTTTAATGTCTACAGCCACAATCTTTAAAAAGATTGCTTCTTAAAGCACAGGGCTGAAGCAACAAGTCTCGGGAGCAACAGTCACAGTAATGAATGGTGCATATATGAGGGCAGGCAACTATTCTCTGCAAAAACAAGAGGGAGACCACACAAATTTCAGAGGGAGAGGATACAGTGGAGCCAAAAGGCCGGCTGAGGGAGAACAAGTATCTTAAGCATTGTGTGTCTTTTCAGAGCTCGAAAGAATGATTTGAATTTGCTCATTACGCAACGACTATACGATGGGCACAAATGCATGCCAAGTCGTGAGGCAAACAAGGGAAACATCCATTAGCCGAAGCATCCGGACACTTATGCCACACTATTCCCACCTGAAGAGGGCATTGCTGCTGCTGCTGCTGGCTGTAATTCATGCAAAGCCTTTCAGCAACCACGTGAAAATCTTCAATTAGACCCTTCAGTCTGGCAGATAATAGCAGGTTGTGCAGCAGACTGTTGCTGCTTTACCAGTCGCAGAAAAAGAGGGAGCCCAGATGCAAAAGGGGGAAGATGCTTGTCATCTCTCTCCAAAGAGAGCAAGGAAAGTCGCTGCACCATCGCAGCTGTGTTTAAACCAAATTTGAGGTTCAGGAGGAACCGGCGTGTGCACAGGGAGAGATGGAGAGGTAACGTAGAAAAATCTACAGTAACATTTTAGGTCTGATTTTTCCTAAAAAAATGCATTGAATTTGGTCTTTGCACGTTTATATGTGGTCCTGGACCTACAGCTAACTATGGCCTTTGACTGTCAAAATTACAATGGGCCTGGATATTCAAGAACAGCGGGACATGTGCTCTCCTCTAAGCCATCATTATTTTCCAGAGGTGCTGATTAAATGATTTCTCTTCAGAAAAATGTTCTATCATGCTTATTGACTAGTTTCTGGAGATATTTAGTGGAGAAATTCTATTGAGGCTCACGTAAAATTGGCAGTGTGTAATTAATTACAGGGATATTTGAACTCGATTTAATTGTCATTCTCTTCAACAGATTCAATTTCACACAACCCAGCGACAACAAATTGTATTACAGCAGAGGACATATTTTAAGAGCATCTCCAAATTTCTATTAATAGAAAGAGAATTTCCCATTCTCTTTCAGAATGCCAAGTGACCGACATGCAGCCGGACTACCAGCAGAGGACCAGCCAGGCTGCACCCCTGATGTGTTTTGACTCAGCAGCTGGTGCCCGGCCCCCAGCCCCTGTTGTTCGGGTCACACCCACCCATTCCCCCGCCCCCCGCCAGCCCCCAGCCTCTCCAGCTGCAGCCTGAAAGGCAGCCGGCCCTGGTGGGGGTGTGTCCATGGCCGCTCAAGGTCTGTGAGGACCAACTGCCTGAGGCCCTCCAGAAGCTCTCGACATGAGCTTACAGTGAGCAAGGGTCCCATTTTGTGGAAAACATCATGCCTGGTGCCGGTACCCAAAACGTGTCACCCTGCCATGCTGAACGACTACACAGCAGTGGTTCTCACATCACATAGGAAGACCGAGAGCTGCTGTTTCTGCAAAGCCTGCTCATACTTGGATGAGCCAGGAAGTCAGGTGAGGATACTGCTCTTTGACTTCAAGTGTCTTTAATACCACCTGACCTCTCTCAGTGAGAAGCTGAGAAAGATGGGGGTGGGTGCCTCCTCATGGATCATGGACCTCCTGACAGGACGGCTCAGTCTGTCAGACTGGGGAACTGTGCCTTGGACGCGGTCATGAGCAGCACCAGCACTGCTCCCTACCTACAGTCTATCCATCAGTCTTCTACGAGTTGGTGTCCTGCCACGAAAGGCTTCAGTGACTGGAGTAAGGAGGACGGGCTGCTTCTGAACACAGCCAAGACAAAAGAGCTCAAAGACTTAGAGAGGTCTAAGACACTGCTGCCTCTGCCTACAAGTTCCTGGGTGTGCATCTGGACGAGAGGCTGGACTGCTCTGCCAACACCAATGCACTGTATAGAAAGGAGAGCAGGGTGTTCTTCCTGAGGAGAACCCTGCTCATCGTGTTCCAGTCAGTGGTGGCAAGTGCTCTCTCTTCACAGTCTGCTGGGGTGACAACGCATCAAAGGAGGACACTGGGCAGGTGAACAGGCTGGTCAGGAAGGGCAGTTCTGCGGTAGGAAGGAGCCTGGATTCACTGGGGTGTGAATCCAGGCTCCCATCAGGGACAACAAGAACCATCGCCTCCACCATGTCCTGGCTGGGCTGCAGGTGGCTCATCCCAATGCGGATAGGGGCTGAGCGCCACAGGAGGCCCTTCTTCCCAGCTGCTATCAGACTCTAATGAACCCAGATAAGGCCTTGTGCTCCTGTTCTCGACTGGGAATCTGTGCAACAACATGTATTGGTCTTCTTTAACTAGTTATTTATTTATTCTGTTCATAGTTTATTTTTGTAGGTGGCTTCTATCATGCACTTTCACTGTATTTTTTAACTGTATCTTCAATGGAACATACATTTTATCTTTCTTTTAAATTGCACACTAGGCTGGCCTTGTACACTGTCTAGACAGTCTGTCTGTACTGGACAGCGCTTTAAGTGATCTGGGTAACTGAGATACCTGAATGTCTCTACGGGGATTAATAATATTCTTTGATTTCGACTTGATTTTGACCACCAGTTGGCAGGCTGTTCACTTGTGACAGGGAAGCTCTTGAGAGAAAATGTATGAGCAGGAGGAATCTGCAATCAATTATTTTTCATTTAACTAGTAGAAAAGAATTTTAACATTTCATTCCACACGTGAAAGCTTCAGACACAGTGTTGGGCGGTTTTCTACACATTTGACTGGCAGTCCATTTGTAAAACCTTTAATATGGTGCTTTATGAGAAGAGCTGTGATAACTTCAAGATGTGCAGAATTAGTGGCACGCTACACTTGTAAAGCTGGGGCTGCAGTCATTTGCTGAGCCGTGTTTATGAAAACCACAGCCATTCAGAGAAAATGATGAGGGGGAAAAAAATTGGGCAATGCTGCATAGTCTGAGAGGGTGAAAACAGTTCTTTTGATTCAACTGTAGACGTCGAGGACTGAATGAAAGTCGCAGCTCACAGTCTCTTTCCAGAGCATCTTGTGGATGTGTTGAAGATGTGAAGCTTCGGTGCAGACGAGAGAAACGGGGAAAGAATGATTGGTCGTCACGATCTGTTGATCTGTTCCCCCCTCGGCTGAGACATTTAGCCGGCAGGCCCGGAGCACCGTCAGCTCCTGCTCCGCCACGCCGGTGAAAGGCAACACTGCTGAAACACGTGCGAATGCCAACACAGCTGATTGATCCTCACCCGCCGGTCAGACGGCCGTGCACACGGGCCAGGCAGAGGAAGAGGAAACCCAGCGACATTAACACTGGAGTCTGAGGGCAGCACTCGGTGCCGTGGCACGCCCACTCAGCCATATAAATGAAAACAAGCCCGGCGCTGGTCTGAGGCCAGAGGTGCAAACACGCACGACACGAGACTGGAGTGCCGTAAAAACTGTCACACATTAACATAATCATCAAAGGCAGGCTGCTAATCTGTGGCTGTTAGCGACGGCTCAGTGTGCAGTGGGCTGGATCTGGAAAGGGGAGGCGCCTCTGCTATCAGCCAGACGACCAATAAAGAGAGGGCTCTGCCAGCAAACATGAACCACTGGGCCAAACCCATTAGGTTTATTGCCATAATTAATTCCTGGCCACTAACTAGCTTTCCAGTGCGACGCCCACGCTGGGAAGATCGCAGGTTGAGATTTTGAAATTATGTCGTCCCCTCTGAATTTTCTACTCGTATTAGCTTTGAGTCATTTGCTCAACCCCCTCTATAACTGAACAGTGTTGTGAGCCTCTGCTGGAGTCTGTACCTGTGTTCACTGGGGTGCAGGGCAGGAGATGCACACTGGACAGGTTGCCAATCCATGAAAACACAAAGCTCACATCCAGGTAAATCTATGTTTGCACCAGAAAGAGATTAAACTTCCAAGGGAGAACGAAAGCAACAAGTTTGTGCAAGAACTGAGTAGATACACAGGTTTCTATAGTCTGCACAGTGAACATGTGGTTAGCACTGTTGCAGACAGACCTGAGTTTGACTCCCAGGTATTCTGCCAAACGTGGACCTTACTGCACACACCCAGGCACCAAAATGCCAGGGAGATGAAATGCCATGAAAAAAGCAGGTACGATAATGGATGGATGGACAGATACTTCAAGTGAAGAAAATGAATTAACTAAATTCTGAATTTAAATAACAATAATTAAAAAAAGATTTGTGTATCTTGCCATCTGCAGCCTGGATTTAAGGTCTTATCTATAACCACTGGAGCTTCACTCGAGACTTCAAAAACAGAACAGGTCCACGAGAGACACCGTGCAATGTCTTGCTGAGTACACGTTTGAGGGTGTGTGTGTGTGTGTGTGTGTGTGTGTGTAAACTGAGACAGAAAGGGCTTCTGGCAGCAGTGTGGGAGGAGTCTCGGTGTTGGGCTGCTTTATTGCCCAGCAAAAAGCTCCTGTCAACCCTCTGAGCAGCTACCTTGGTTGAAGACCGAATGCCGCCAGCCGACTGGATAACGCAGCCAAAACAGAAAAGATGAGGCCGACCAAACAAAGAAACGTCACATTTCCCAGCCGATCGTTCGAGGCAGGCAGATGTTTCCCATCTCCACTGCAATTTCAATGGAGTGACCGTTTGGAGAAGAGGCTGAGAGATGGTGCAGTCCCTCTGCCATACTGACCATACTGGAGCAGGACAAATCTGATTCCTGATGCGAGGAACATCACAAACGAGCCTGGGAGTGTACACACACTGTGGTGCTTCTAAATGTGCCTCTTTCTGGCAGAATAAACATGTTTAATGGCGCAGAGAGCATTTATTTTTTTGGAAAAACTGAACGGAACGAATTCCAAAAATCTTGAAGCTGCCTTCCTGTTTCAATGGAACATTTTAAAGCCATGGAGGTATCTATTTTCCAACACACTTTGTTTTTCCTAATGTGAAATCATACTCCTCACTGTCCATCATTTATTTGCACATTTGTCTGTTTTTAACCTAAGTGCTATACACATCTTTAATTGGAAAAAATGTCCTCATTTGTATTATTTTCATGTACTTTTTATACACAGGTCTTGCTTTAAAGGAAGAGTTTTCGATGTCAATGAGTTAACCTGTTTCAATAAAGAATTCAATAATGACATTTAGGGAGTCAGGTGGAGGTTGAGAGGATTTTATCTAAACGCCCCTGATCTAAATCCAACATCACTCTCCTTGGGGTGATACACCCATTAGTTGACAGACGTGGTTTGGTATGGCTATCTGAGGCTACCTCCACACCTATGAACACTTGATAGTGATTAGCGTCTGTGTCGAGGCAATGAATGTCTGAGCACTGGTGCCCATTTAGTGATCCACAGAGAGAGTAAATTAAATGTCAAAGAAGCTAAGAAAAAGGTAAGAAAACTGTAAAAAGTTGTGTACAGATTTGAAAATACTAAAGATTAGATTATTTCTAGAGATGAGATTATTATTTTAAAGTGGACACTATTCTTGCGCTAAGTCAGGATGATGACGCTGAGGGGTTCCCAGACGAGATTGCCCAATCAAAGTTTTTAAAAAGTGCCCGAAAAATCATGAAGTCATATATTTCACAATGGATACGGTAAAACTGGCAGGAGTTTTCTCATAATTTCCTATCTACTATCTCAAATATTCTGATTTTTATATACTTGTAATGAACCAACAGGTTTTAAGATCCAGCTTTTAAGATGACAAAAAGCGTTAAAAAATAAATAAGCAGCTGAATAAACTATCAAAATTAATCACAGCCCTTGTCTTTTTGCTTCACCTTTTAACATTAGTGTGTTGAACTAACAACATTACAGCTCTTAGTGGGACAAACACTTCCTTAAGTTCAGGTTTCAAGAAGTCACTTTGGGGAAATGGGCTGCACAGTGGGTTAGTGGTTAGCACTGCTGTCTTACAGAAAGAAGGTTCCAGGTTGGACCTTTCTGTCTGGAGTTTGCATGTTCCTCTCATGTGTGCATGTGTTTTCTCAAGGTACTCTTGTTCCTTTTCACGAGCCAGAAACATGCATGGTTTGGTCAACTGGGGACTCTAAATCACCTAACCCTAAGCGTGACTGCCATGACAACATTTAAGTATAAAAGTTTGAAAATGGACATTGAAACGTTACTGAAACGTTACAGAAACTCCTAATGTGAAGGTCCGGTGTCATTTCTTTGCCTGGTCCTCCGTAAGAACAGACCGTAGCTATAGTTTCTTATTGTTTAGCAGTAATGTATACATTTGTTGCGACACAAAATATTAAGATTTAAGATAAAAAAAAATACACAAAACACTCAAATCAAGTCAACAAGAAAGCCACAATGTGAAACATGAACTCAGCAATTTCGTGATAAGTTAACGCACATACTGGAAAAATTGGTTTTAGAATACAGCTGAAGTGGTGCAAAAATGCAGATGTTGGTCAGACAGAACAGTAGCATGCAATGACCACTGTAAAAAATGGATATGACATTTAATTTAGAGGACGAAAAGGAAAATGAATCAATAAACAGTCCCATAAATGTCTACATTTCTACCTCAGCCAAAACATTCACAAATCAGGGCATGAGCAAAGCCAGGAGGTCAGTGGAGGCCTCATCTTCAATCTGAGAGGGTGGCAGAGTTATCCTAATTGCATGGTGTGAGAGCCACAGAACATGTCATTTCAAAGCAGGGAGAAGAAAAAATGCTCTCTTCCTTAAATGCAAAAAGTCCTACAACTAATCCGGCAGAGCTGCTCTGCAGGTTGAACTGGTGGAGACTCAGACCCTCCGGCTAGTTGCTTATATCCAGTCCTATCATGGCAGCAGCTCAGTGCGGCTCAGCTCGGAGGCTACGTTTAATTGACTGGCGGCCGACGAGGCGGATGTGGATCCCAAACGCACTAAATCTTAGAGGATAACCCCCCCTCCCATCCACAGATAACTCTGAATCCTGAATCATTCTGGGCGTTTTTTCCTGAATGAAAGATGGGCCAGCGGAGCGAGAGATCACAGTATCTGATAATCAGGCTCAAGTGGCTCCTGTCAAGGATCTGTATTGCTCGGAGGGGCCAGGACACCAAATCCAAGTCAAGTGCAGGAGGCGAGGCGACGAGATCGTCTGAGCTGGTGGGGCGACAGTTTCTCTTAAGAGATCAGGAGGGGATAACGAAGCTTTTATTATGTCGGTCAATTAAATGCACAGGTGCCATGAGGATACATCAACACCGCTGTGGGAAATGAAGCCACTGTCCCTTGTGGACGTGACATTTCATTCACTGGTAATTCAATTGCTACTGCCGGTTTGCGCTTGAATATTACAACTTTTAAAAGGACTGAACAGTTCGGGACCTGATGGGGAATTCTGGTACGCCGAAGAAGCAATGAGTCTGCACTTTTTATTCCAAAAATCCTGCTCCAATTCAACTTTAAATAAAGTGCCAATTCATAACAATGTTACTCAAAAGACTCCTTGTTAGACATAAAAGTACTAATAAAATCCAACATTTTTTTTCCCTTTCAGGTCCACTTGTGTAGATTCATGTTACAGTGGATATGGTCCAAGATGGGTCCAGACAGGACTAGTACCAAAATCTAGTTTGGCAGGTATGAATACTAATATGAATACTGCAATTCTCTCTATAGTATAATATGTGCTCCCAGGCCCAGTTGTATCCGTTTATTCCAACTTAATTTTTAGTGTCAATTTATAATGTTATTGGAAAACGTTTTGCATTAAAGCTGGTCTACACCAAACTCTTCATTTAGCATTTATGAACAGAGCCCAACAAATCCCACATATGAGCATTCTCATGTACACTTTTCCTTTCAGCTCCAATGAGGTAGATTTGTTTTATAGTAGCTATGGTCCAAGACGGGCCCAGACAAGAGTTGAATTAAATTTTATATTACCAGATCCTGACTCGTATCTGTTTGTTCAAACAACCCCACATTACTTCAACTAATTCAACTTTACGTTGAATGGCAGTTCAAGTGCTCTGTGCTCTGTGCTCTGCACCAAACTCTTTATAAAGCATTTATATACAAACAGAGCCCAGCAAATCCCACATATGAGTAATATGATGTACAGTTTTCCTTTCAGCTCCACTGTAGTACTTTCACTTTACAGTAGCTCTGGTCCTCCCCAATGACAAGATGGGTCCAGTACCACGCTCCAGTTTAGCAGGCATATATATTATTGCAACTTTCTCTAATTCCTTCCTTTTTTGTTTTGTTTATGGGTTACCAGTTCTTGCGTTGGATCTGTTTATTCCAACATGCCTGCTTCTATTCAGTTTCATTTAAAATGCTAGTTCATAACTGCATTGCCTCAGGCCACCTGACATTAGATCTGGTCTGAACGAAACTCTTTATTTAGCATATATGAAACCCAGCAAACCCTACGTATGAGCAACCTAATGTACAGTTTTCCTGTGGCATTTTCGCACTTTACAGTAGCTCTGCTTCTCAAAATGACTAGATGGGTCCAGACAAGACCAAGTACCCTGATTTAGTGAACAGGCATGAATTATTATAAACAATTGCAGCTTCCAATACGTTGAAATTAAAGATTACAGTCTTGTTCTCATCCCCTTATTCCAACAATACTATTTAATTTCAACTTCATTTAAAATCGCCATTTCATGACAATTTCATTAAGACATTTACATTTGAACTTCTCTGTACCAAAGTCTTGATTTAAGATGTCTAACCAGACAAAAAAAGTAATTTAAAGTACAAGTCTGATAATGCACAGCTTTCCTTCACTTTACAATAGGATAAGTCCAGGATGGGTCCAGAGACCAGACTGCTACCATGCTTGTTTAGGCCATTTGTTAGGCACGTTTATTACATCATTTCAACTTTCTCTCAATGCTAATCTACCAGGTCCTGCACTTACCTGGGCCATCTGATCCTGAGAGAGGTGAATTCAGCTTGGGTCGCTTTGCGTTGGGGGGTCCGACATCCAGCAGATTGTCAGCCATCCTGGTTTTGATGAATGGATGATGGTGCAGGGAAATAATAACAGCGGGATCAGTCCAACTTGCCGGCTTTTGGTAGCTAGAAACCGGTAACTTTCCCCGCCTATCGTCACCCCTTAATTATCAATTTCTCAGTTTTTATTCCTATCTGTCTGCCTCTCCGTTTCTCTCTCTCTCTCTCTGGACTGGCAGAAATGCTGCCTGGAGAAAAACGGTCTAAAAGAAGGGCAACAGCGCCACGCTTCGCCACCGAAGATCACCCCATGATAATCCAACACCCAACACCCACATAATTATCCTCAATAATCGCGTCCAAAAATTATTTCACTCGGAGAAAAATAAATAAAAATCAATCATAAAATATTGCGACAGGCGTAGGCTGGCGCCTTCCTCCGAAGATCCACGGTTTCACGTACGTACGGAATCATCTTTTTCGCAGTCGAAACGAGCAGCCATAAAATCCAATTCGGGCGTAAATAAAAAGAGCAAAATTCAAGAAATATTTTCTATGAGGCGGATTATTTTTCTCGTCGCTGTCTCTCGGTAAATACAGCGTCTCTGTGGACGGAGATACGGCGAGAAGCGACGCTCTCTAAAAGGGAAATCAAATATACCGTGGGCTTTCCAGACGATAAAAACCCGTGTAAGCCTCACATGTTCGGATTAAATCTCATCGGGAGGACTAACACTACGATTTCGTGAGCGAAAAAGCCCGTTTGAGCCCGGTCTGGGTCGCTCCGGTCGGTTTTTAAAATTTATGCTCCCCCCGAAATCCCGATTCTGAGCCGAGTCAAGATGGCGTCTGTTGATTCCTCCGATACAAAAAAGTTTTTTTTTCTTCCCAGCGAGACTGAGGGGGGAGGAGGGAGGGGGGCGGCGGCGTGCCGTGACGCCCTGACGTAAACCTGTGCCCGAGCGTGCGTCATGTGCACGTACGTGGAGTCGCCTCTAGGGGAGGAATAACCCCAAACCCCTTCTAAAATATGCATCTGCTGACACAAACTTGACAAAGACGTCGAAGTGCCTGCACGTACACACACACACACACAGTAATAACAGAAAGACTCTATATTATATATCATTCTTTTATAAGAATAATACTACGAGTGAGGGTGGGGAAATACTAGACCATTTACTTGGGTATAATTTCAAGGTGCTTGCGTTACTTCCATTTTATACACAGCTATACTGTTATATTCACATAAAAATAGCCTAATAGAGGCTACACAGTGGGTGAGTGACTGTGCTGTCACTCCACAACAAGAACATCACTGGCTTGCATCTCTTTCGGACTGTTGGTCGGTGTTCTGCAGGTACTCTGGTTTCCCACCTCAGGCAAAAAGCACCAAGGGTGACTGGAGACCATAAATTGGCTGTAGGAGTGAGTGTCAGAATTTTTTGGGCCCAAGACCACATTAATTGACCACACCATTAAGGCACAAAACCGATAAGATACCAGTACGGAACAGTGAACATAAATATAATACATGTAGAAAATAGCAGGTTTTGATTGGTTAAATTAAAATTAAAGTAACGACGGATTATAATAAGCAATTCATTACCATGTGTGCAGGTTTGTGAGGCAGAGGTTTTTGGTTACTTGCGATCCACCAATGGTAAGTTGTAGTGTACAGGCTAAAAATTCAGCCGGACAACATTTCCCAGCAACTGACTTTATTCAATGTTACCTTCACTTGCTATTAGCGTGCTATATACAAAAACATTTCCAAAGAAAGCAAAGAGTTGTGGAAACTAGGCCGTAGCAGACTGAGGTATTAACCTCAGATATCTAGTAGAGTCTTGCCCATGTGTTTCAGCCAGTCTAAACTATAAAAAGAAAAAGGGAAAGGTGTACTGATAGAAGTCCTACTGTCTTAGCGTGTCACAGGTTTTGAGATGATAATATTGACTTCAATGTCCTGATCACATTCCTGCTAAGATTAGAGCATCCCTTCGAAAACACACACAACCAAGCAGTTTTACAGACACTCGTACATTGTTTTTCCGCGCATGCAGGCAAACAGAACACAAGTATTATTTAAACATCATTAAAATGACCCAACTGTTTAGACTATTTAATACTCTAGAACATGCGCTTATATAAATAATAGAAAATGCTCAGATACTATACAATATAAAGGCAAACTGTACATAAAAAGCGAGTTATTTGTGCAAATGTGTTTTGACAGTGAATATAATGACCTTTCTTGATCGTGCTCTACACAGCCTGCAAACTAAGGTACAAATACAAAGATGGGAATGACATTCTTTGGCATCAGTATTTCCTCTGTGTGTCATTCTGCTGGTTCAGAATGTCACTTACATCTCCATAAATCGAACCAAAGGACATTGAAGCTCGTGTTTGCAATGAAACAAGAAGGAAAAACACCTCAATCGCTCTGTTTGCCCCACAGACAATGCTAAATCTGAAAAGTTAATTTAAAAAAACACATCATTCAAAAGAGCTTATCAGAAATACCAAGTGGACAAAAAGAAATTTAGCTTATATGCAATACCTGACATTCAGGTATCTTGACCCCTATTAAGCACTTAACCTTTGATACTAACGACAATAATTACTCTAAGCATCCCTTTATTGTGGTTTCACAAACATACATGGACCGATACAAGGGTTGTGTGCTCATAAGCATAGAGGAGGTCATTTTCCCTTTTCAGTCAAATATGTTAAACTTATTATTGCATTTAAATCAACACAACTGCATCCGAACAATAAATGCAGCACACAACAAAGGGCAAAATAAGAAGTGGTTTGAGGAATTCAGTAAGGCCAATTCATGTTAAATGTGTTTGGCATGTTTGCATTTAACTGTTCAGATTAAGAAAAAGGCACTGCTCAACATTTTAAAACATCAACAAAAGAAGCTCAAAAGTAAACATTCTCCGGCATATGGAAAAAAAGGAGCGACAAGGAAAATCAAGTTCAGAGTTAAAAGGCACAAACTATCCAAGTTTCACATATCGAAAAAAGCAAACTTTATCCACTGGGGTGATGATCGATCGATGTGGCAGTTGAAATGAAATATTCATGGTAAAAGAAGGCAAATTGGTTGTTGGTTGCTCTGCTTTATTTGTCTTGTTGGTTTTATTACTCAAAAGTATAGGTTATGAAATGGCAGTGGAGGAAATACGAGGTTAACGCGTTGTTCAGGGTATTTAAAATGTCAAAAATAAGACACTGAAGTGGATATCATGAGATAACCCTTTTGCCTTTGAGCACACAATCCTTTTTTTGCTAAGAAACAGTGACACAAAGAAAATGTAACAGCAAGAGAGATGAACAGTTTTACCAGTTTGTCTTCCTCAACGATCTGATATAATCATATGATATCAGTGAAGTGAAACAAAAAACACCTATAGGCATCTACATGAAACACACTTGGCACACTGTCTTTGCATTTACAGTGCCATCACGGAAAGAAACCATGCTATTGAAAATAAGAAGCAGCGAATGCGTCCAGCTGTTGTCTGTCCAGTAACGTATTTCAGGTTGTAGAAATTAGAGACGGGAGCTTCCTGTGAACCGTTCAAGTTTTGTGTAATAACAATAACACCATAAAAAGCGTTTATTCTGATTTGTGACATTCCACTTTGATTATCCGTGTCTTAAAGCACTATCAGCTAATACACAGTGTAATCCACAGCAAACCTAGGCAGCCGTTTTCTCTAATCGATCTACAGCCACAGCTAAAGACACTCTACAGGTACAGCAGCGCCTTTGAAATCCTCATCAGTACTAATCACAGCTTGAGTTCCCATAAGCGCCTGGATCTTGGTGGATGGGGCAGGAGGGGGGGGCACAAATACCAGTAAATAGTTAGCCTGGTTTATGTTGCCGTTGTAGCGAGCATGCAAGATTGTTGGCTGAGTGTGGCTGAGACCATCATGCCTCAGTACTGAGGCAATACAGCGATCTTAGCTGAGGCCAGAGGAAAAGCTGCCACATCAGCAACAAGTTTTTTTCAACTGCGTTCCCAAACTATTTGTCATCCTGACACCCCCCCAAAGTCAGTCCAGTAAACACATCAACACCTCTCCTCATTAAACCATGCATGTTCTTATTACTGCACAGACGTATACAAACACACACACGCTCACGCACGCACTACACACATGCAAGCTCGACTCGTCTGCCCTTTGTCTGAACTGATTGGTCTCGGCTGTGACTTCCAATGAAGAGCTTCCCGGTTTTCATTCTGGTGCAGATAAGGTGTTGTTTCGTTTCACATGACTCACACAGTGATTCTCCTCCTGTCGTAGCACTTTCACGTAAGGTCAGCTTGCTGAGCTCTTCTTTGATAAAAGCCAAAATATCATAGCAAAACATAGTTTACAAAGTAAAATTGTAACAAAAACAAAGCTTTTTTCTCAAAAAGTTTGCTTATTTACAAGATTCCCTTTATGTTAAGCTTCCCTTACTCAAAAAAGGCTTAGTCTACACATTATTCTATTCTAAAGGCACTTAAACGACATATGAAAGAAACAATTAAGATTAAAGGTGTACAGATAATCAAGTAAGATATTGGGAGACGATGGGATCTGTAGCAGGCAAGAAAGGTTCAGTCAGCCATCGCGTCCTCCCATTTCCTGTGCATTCCAGCAAGACGCTCACTTTGTGGTCCAGCCAGCGCGATTCGCTGATAATATCAGCCAATCAGATTTCATCTGAAAACAACCTGCCTGCCTGCCTGCCTGCCTGGCTGACACAGAGAGAAGCCCTGTGGATCTTCCTCCCTGATTCTCCCTGGGGTGCGCACAGCGATTCTACAAATGCCAGCCGGCAGGAACGAGAGCTTAAAGGGTAGAGGATCTATGATAAACGCGCCATCGTGACAAACTCTTAAAGTCTGGTTAACTCCCCGACGTTGCTGTCATAACCATCCTGGCATCTGTCCTTGCCGACGTCTCTCTGGGACGTGGCTGTGGAACTCTTGCGAGCGCTCTGCGGGGCCGAGGACGAGACGGTGTGCTGCTTGTTGCTTTCGGACGGCCCCCCCGGGCCGGTCACGGACACCGACGTCATGCCGCCGTGAGACGTGGACCGCCTGGCGCGAGAGGTCTCCGTGGAGGGACGTCTCTCGCTGCCGTCCGCCTCTTTCTCCTGGCTGAGCCCTGTGGTAGAGGAGGCCCCAGCGCTGGCACTGGGTACCATGGTGCTGGTGGCACCGATACTGGAAGCGGGCACCATGCTGGTGATTTCATCGGTGGGCGAGCGTCCGATGCTGCCGTCCACCTGTGCGCGGATCTCTGGAGAGACCGAGAGCTGGTACTGGGGCACGGGCCCGCTGTCGCTGCTCTTGGGGAAAAGGAAGGTCTTCATCTGACCTTTGCCTTTGACGTTCACCGTGCCCCGGTAGTCGAACTCGTAATCCATGCCGCTGAGCACGCAGTAGCTCTCCTCGCTGACCTGCACGCGGCACTCCACGCCCGTCGTGTCCATGCGGCTGGCGATGTTGACCGTGTCGCCCCAGATGTCGTAGAGCAGCTTCGTGGTGCCGATCACGCCGGCCGTCAGGGGCCCGTGGTTGAATCCGATGCGTAGCTTGAAGCCGAAGCCCAGCATGTTCTTGTTGAAGTCGTCCACCACGCGCATCATCTCCAGGGCGAACTCGAACAGCGCCCGGAGGTGCGCGTGCGGGTGCGCGGCGTCCGCGCACTGCTGCGCGTTGAGCCCCGCCGCCGCCATGTAGGTGGCGCCGATGGTCTTGATCTTCTCGATATTGGAGAAGATGGGCTTCCGCAGCAGCTCGTCGAAGTCTCCGATCAGCTCGTTGAGCACCCGGTAGCACTCCTTGCCGCCCTCGTAGCTCTCCTCGTAGAACTCGCTGAAGTTGACGATGCTGGCGAATATCACCCCCACGTTGTCGTGGTTCTTGGAGTAGCTCTGGGTGACCTTCAGCTGCTCGGCCACATGGATGGGGATTATGTTGCGGAGCAGCCAGTCAGCCTGGTCCCTCATGTTTTGGATCTTGATGCGGTGTTGATCGGCCTCCACGTTGCCATGGTAATGCAGGCGGTGACTGACCTCGAATTCACGGTTAAGGAACCAGACCAGGAGGAGGAGCAGGAAAAAGGCCACACAGGCCTCAGGGCCGAGCAGGTCCTGTGGGCGGAGCTGTGGCTCTGGGTCTGCCGGGCCCTCAGCCATGAGGATAGAGCCATTGCTGCTGCTGTTATTGGCCTGGACATCCGACCTTGAGGACAGAGAGGGGAAGAAATAGCAGAAAATGGCAAATGGAACAGCATAACATTTTGCTCCTAAAAATAACTTTGGAGCAAGCAAGTAAAGCACTTAACATTTTACATAAAATCTGAAATTGCTACACACAACAAGATAAAAGTAAAACATGATAATAGAAGACAGTTATGAAAAATGCATTAAATCAGCATCAAACTAAAATTAAAAATAAAGCACTGGAATTCAAAACAGAAAATTAAAAAATTAAAGGACATTTTTAAATGAATACATTTTTAAAAATACATTTTATGACTAGGACAAACTAGAATATGAAACATGATAATGACAAGTATTACACTTACCAGTGAAACAGGCTCTTAGCAAAACTGAAAGACACATAACAATCATTAATGGATTAGGAAATACAGATCAAGTCACTGTGCGTGTCATCGCATAACACCATCCAGACACATTCTTCACATCTTTGGCCAAAACTCTTTGTCTTTGGCTTCATTTTGTCCTACCTGCAAGGGGAACTGAAGAGCAGGGCGAGGAGTGCAACTCCCACCAAAGTCGCTAGAGATGAACGCATCCAATAGCTGAGCTGGCAGAAGTTACAGTACTGAATGATGGCGATGATGACAGCGCAGCAGAAGAACATGGTGAACTGGGGAGAACAGAGAAAAGAGAGAGTCATTAGTCAGAATAATATACAGTGACTGTGAGCCATTCAGCTCATCTATGTGTTGAGTTAAAATTGAACCAGAGATAGAAATTAGGCAGGCATTGTGGTGTTACAGATGAGCCGACTGAGAGAGTATGAATCCGGATAAAGGCGAGAGCGACTAAATGAGAAATCCTTTTTTTTTTTGGTAAAGACCTGGATGGAGAGATGCATGTCGCAGGTGACGTGGCAGAAGACGGCCAGAGTGGGCAGGGACACCACGAAGGCTCCGATGAAGTGGCGCGCCACCCAGCCTGAAATCGCTCTCATCAGCAGCCGAGTGCAGCTGAGCACACTGTCCAGGTAGAAAGCCATGCTGGAGAGGAAGCCAAACAGAGAGCTGTGATTGATATACAGACCACAATAATGTACTGTTGATGAAGTGTATATCCAATGCTGCAGCATCCTGTTTGATCCCAGCCTGATCCTAACCTGAATACTAATGACTGAGTCCAGACACCTTGGCTTTTAATCGCAACACCCCTGAATACAAACCTATTCTTTTTAGATCAATGTATTCAACAGAGTCTAGGCCTTTTATGCCACAGGACTCTATTTTTAATAATATCCCCCTCTGAGTTTCCCCTGGCAGCCACGTAAGCATCCATGCCAACGTTTTCTCTCCCGTGCCTCCACTTGTCCATCTCACCCTGTCTGCTTTCCAATTGGAATACATCTTTATATGAAACATGCCAAGAAAGCAGAAAGGATATGCGGATAAGTTCCCGTGTGACTGTAATTTAAACAAACAGTCCGGCTGCAATTTCCTCAGACATAGAAACGATCTTTCAGTTCCAGTTATTCGATGACTTCAGGGAGGTCGAGCTAATCTAGTTATGCTGCGCGCTCCCATTCTGCTCCAGAATCAGTGGTATTAAACTCCCAATTACTCGGTCAGCTTGGAGGCAGGGAAACAATACCTCCAGTGGATTTTAACAATAAAGTTCTATAAACACACAAGATTCAAGATTCAACTCCTCTTTCCTACTGCTCTCCCTCGCAGCTCACATGCTGCACCCAAATTCAATAGAAATCCAATACAAAGAGTCGTGCACCTTCATACTGCGTTCCTGGAGAAACTTCCTGGAGGCAGTCACATTCAACCCCAGAAAAAACAAACACAGTTTCACCTCAAGACAGTTTCTATTCTAAGCCTCCCTTAAATAATGCACATTTTGCGGTATGGTGTACTATGAAAAGTCACACTGTGGTTTTCACAATGTGCTGAAGTGGTGCAATCTCTGTTAAGGAGCTCCAATTAGGCACATATTTTTTGACGAGCACGTAATAAGCAGCAGCTTCTTTTGTCCTGATTTAGCCACTGAATTGGCAGCCACAATTAAGTCCAAACATGCGCCCCCCCCCGGGGCAGGCAATTTAAGACCCCTGCTCTTGACTCAGCATCTCACCGTATAGCGAAAAGCAGGGCCAGAGCCTCCAGCAGGGCAGCTGCAGCTGTCAGAGAGAGCGCCGGTGTGGACAGACTCTGCTGGGTGACGAGTGGCCGCAGGAAACAGGCCAGCGAGAGAGCCAGGAACACGGAGCAGCACAACAGCATGTCCAGGAAAGAGCTGAACATCGGACTAGCAAACGTCTGCACAACCGCTTGGGTTTCCACCTGGGAAGGTGAAAAACCAACACAAACACAGCAGAAATACAAGAAGAAATAGTAAGAACAAGAGTAGTAATAAGCATGTATGTGAACAGTATTAACAAAGAATGGGGGGTAAAGGCAAAAAACATACATATTCCAATAAAAGTAAACCACAATGGTAGTAATGATAATCTATCCTTATTATGGTGTCTGACGGGTGGCGATGAGAGTGGAGGTTGCACTTCTGATGATCCACCAGCAGAAGGCGTCACAGCCTAACACAGAACTACATGGAAAGGTCCTGCAGTGATTTGTCTTTGCCGCAGTCTGGACGGGTCTGGTCAGAGCGCCGCGCAAAACACGCTTCCCAGACACAGACACAGACGGGCGGCGAGCCGCGAACAGGTGGAGGGACGTGTGAGTGAGCACACAGGTGGATTTCACGCTCGCCGACGGGAGACCGTCAGAGATGGGACGAGACCACTGGTTTGCTCTGACAGAGAACATATGTCAGATCGCAGACCTGAGGCACGGACGACAAGCTCACGGCGTGTGCGCACAAAGTTGCTCATAAGCAAGACATACGTTTGGCAAGTGCCCTTAACACACACACACACACACACACACAGGCATACAAGCACCGTTATGTCATCGACAAAACAGCTCGCTCTCTCTCACACATACACACCTCCTCCTGGTAGCTTATCCGGTAGGCAGACTCCAGGCTCTTTTCCAGAAAGGTGAGGCTCAGCTTGTTTATGGGAGGTTTGTAGAAGTAGTCCTTCATCAGGCTGTCACAGGCACAAAGGAAAGATAGGACAGAGTGTGTACAGTTGTGATTTTAAACTACTACTACTATTTTAAATGATAGATTTTGTCCTTGGGTTGTTAAATACCTGTCCTCCTTAATAACATCCACAAAGTGAGCGTCACTCCTCTCCCTGAAGTTCTTGGAGCGAAGAGGGATGAGGGCGGAGTGGTCCATGCCCATCGAGCCTCCACTCCACGTCTTCTTCTCTTTCTCCTGCAGCATCTCGCACAGCGACGTCTGGCTGTTGTTCAGGGCTTCCAGCTGTGGACTGAGCAGGCCGTTCAGAGCCTTGGGGCTACGCCCCGCGGAAATCGCCGGGGAACACTTGAGATTTGAGGAGTCCTACGATGAAGAGAAGACTAGGATTACTGAGGAAAGAAGCTGTGATCGGGGGTATTTGCTTTGGAAACATGTCGCAATCACTAAATCTAAAGATAACAGCTGTGGTAGAGCCACATCAATTTCATTGCATGTATTCGTGGCACATTTCGCACTATCTAGGACTCTTGGAGTCCCATTTATTTGAACTACTTTTGAGTTCCTCTTTTTGCTACTGGGCCTGATTGAATACAGCCAGAATTGGTTCACAACACTCCTATAATACATAGAAAACAACTCCAAACCAAATTTAAATGTCAAAAGTGCTAAAAATCATGTTATATTAACATATCATATTAAATAAACTATGTCTAATCTCTCTGGCTCAGGGAACAACAACAACAACAAGTCAACCTTGCTGCTGTTGGTCTTGTGGTCGTCATGGCAGCCATTGCGCACCGCTCCTTCCTCCAGAACCTGATCCTCCCCTGGTATCAGAACCACACTGCAGGAGAGACAGGGAGACTGCAAGGAGGTGCAGGTCGGGAGAGGAGGGGGGGGGGTATGGTGGGAGATGCAGCATATGGAGGCAGGAGAGAAGAAAGAGAATTATTTAACTGAGAGACGCAGATCAAGGAGAGCACACGAGCATGGAGGAGAACATGAAAAGGACAGCAGAGATCAGGGGAAGTCTCAGAGGACCTCAAAGACGACAGAAGGGAGACAGGCGCTCAGGACCAAACGGCCAGGAAATGGCAAAACAAGTCTGTCAATTATCTTGGCATTTCATTGGCTTCGTAATTTTTTTCAATAAGTAAAACGCCAACAAAAGTGGCAGGTCGTCTAGGCCAGCTCATGGCCTCAATCTCAATGAGAGAGGCGTGTGGTAGTTATCCTGTGCCTATGAATGACAGAGATGAGTACAAATGCTGCGGACTGCAGAGCCAGAGCACATACTTGATATAACACACAGAGATTGTGTACCTGCGAGCCCTATGAAATGTGCAAACACTCATAGCCGCACCTGACCTATAAATCTCGTCGCACGTTCAAATGTCATTTAATAATCCTTTGTGAAGATCCCCGAGAGTGATCCTTCAGCCTGAGCCACATATGGATTAACGCGAGAGCCACGCGGAAGATGAAAAGCTCTCAACGGAGGAGTCATCGGTCGAATGCAGAGAGACCTGAGCGAGGCCGACTGTCTCCCCGCTCGAGTTAGCTCATTACCATACCGAGGACCCCCCACCGAATCTCCTGCCCCCCGTCATCCCTCTCTCCCACCAAGTACCCCTCCCCCACCCCGGGCTGCCTGGGAGAGAGCTGAAAAGGTCTGCACCGGGATCTCAGGGTGCACACGAGTACAGAGAAAGGAGGATTAATTGAAGGGAATATTAAGGAACAGCCATGAAGGGTTTGGAGTGCAATTATGAGGGAATAATGTGTTTGGTGAGTTCGTGACCTAGTGGTACAAAAAAGCAATGAAATGAGAAATGTCCCCTGAAGGCAGCACGGTGGACGGACACGTTTGGAGAGCGAGGAGCAGGTCACGATGTTAGGTCAATTATTATGTAGACTTCCCACTGGGGAGAGCAGTGCTTCTCATTGCCTTGTTAGCACGCTGGCACTGCTTTGTTCTCCAATTTCTATTGATCAAGGATTTAATGGGGATTGAAGTGCATGCTAGTGGAGGCAGGTATCTGCACACATGATCTGCGAACAAAGACGCTCTAACTGCACGAGGTGCCCAAGGTTAAAACCGTGCGATAACACAGAGCACATGGAAATGTTCAGATGCATCGCAATGCGCAGGAATACAAGCACTTTTTTTTTTCTTTCTTTCCACTTCCTCCAGTCGGCCACAAAAGGAACCTCGCTGCATGCGAAAAGAGATTTTTCAAAGTACACCCACATAAGCAAAGGTACACAGAGAAGTGCATCAAAAGAAGCAGAGCATGCAGCTTAGTGTTCTTCCTCAGGCAATATACATGTGCAAAGAGAGACGATTGCAGAAATACAGTTTCCTCATCCATGTTTCATAGCATTGTCTCGGAGAAAGCTGCTCCTCACCTTGGCGCTGTCCGGAGGCTGGGTGCCGGTTGCAGGAGCTCCGTCAGGGCTGTGGCCCCTGGATCCAGGACAGTGGTGATCTGCGTGCTCGTGAGCCGCCATTCCCAACTGAGGGCAGCTGCAGTGGGAGCATGGATCCACCTTCCTCCCGGAAATCAGGTAGGTCTTCAGTCCTGGAGAGGTAGGACCACATACACACACACACACACACATCCAGAGGAGGATGTCAAATAAATTGTGAACAGGCCTGGGAAAGATTTAGTCATCTCAGTGGCAGACAAAGGTGCCAGTGGTTGGTTCTTTAAGGATTCAGTATCAGTATCCAGCAGGACGAGTTCCCACAGCGAATTATATTATCAGGTTCAGGAATAAAACTAGAACCCAGAGTGTGGGAAGCAGTGAATATCAATATCTCCCAGTTGGGGAAGCCAAGGTCATACACTTGAGTCATTCTTGTTTCCATAAAAATATTCAGAATACGATGTGCAATGCAGGATTATGCATGTTTTTTTTCCTCCCCTCTGTCTGATCTGGAATAAGGGAGATAAGCTACAGAGAAACAGGTGGTGCTATATTAACATGAACAGTCATTTGTCCACTGTCACATCCCACTCATCAGACCTCTTTCCCTGCCCCTTCTACACAGGCCTAATGGCTAAATGCTCCCTCAAATCAAGTCTTTATTCACTCTCTCTGTATTTAAAATCACGACAGTGTCTGTTTGGGGCATGCGAGTCTGCTGCAGCCATGAGATGTTTCAGACAAAACAGGCCAAGGCCAAATATTTGAACACCTGCGTCCTCCCACTTCTAGCATGTTATCCTTTCCATCACTCCTACAAGATAAGCCCATGTCTCTATTTATGTGTGTGTGTGTCTCACAAAACCTTCAGCTCAAATTTCAGCCTCGCGGTTTGTCTAAACAATAACAAAACAGGAATGTAGAAATACATTTTTCAAGTGCTTGTACAAAAGTCAAAAAAATAATGTGTTTCTCTTCAGAGCATATCCACACGGCAGCAGATTTCACTCCCGGTAATATTTCCTCAGTCTTCATGACAGCCTTGTACACCAGGAGGCCTCCTGGTGCAGAGCACATTCTAATCACCACTACAGACGTAGAGCAGCACTCCTTGGATTTTTGCTATTGAGGCAGACAATCTATACGGCTTCCCTCAAACATGGTTACCCAACTGAGACCAGGGAGCTCAAATGTTTGTGACTTCCTCTATGCCAGCACTTTGTTGTGACAAGGCAAAGTAACAGGTATCTGTGTGTGTGAGTGTGTGTGTGTGTGTGTCAGGAGCCTGGGTAAGTACCTGTGACTGTGTGCTTAGCCACATAATTTAACTGTCAGTGAAGCCACAACCTTGGGCACTGAGCATTGTCTGCCCTAAGTACTTCAGACAGGCCTGCCACTGCCTCGCCTGTGCTGAGCCACCCTGGGGCTTCGCTCTCCGCCATGCACAGACACTCTCACACCGACACAAGGGCACACACACCCTGTCATTTGGAGGCAAGCACACAAAAAACAAAAATCGGAAACAAAAACAGAGACGAGCGGACAAAAAGCTATAAAAACCGGCACAGGCAGAGACGCATGTAAACACAAGTGCCACTATGAGA
Source organism: Karalla daura (assembly GCA_029224185.1). Taxonomy (NCBI): domain Eukaryota; kingdom Metazoa; phylum Chordata; class Actinopteri; order Chaetodontiformes; family Leiognathidae; genus Karalla; species Karalla daura. Next base: position 10,703,815 of record CM055203.1, on the reverse strand, counting down.
CATATCACTCCCCGCGACCATCTACACGCCCAGTCAGACACATCCACACACGGCGAGTGGAGGTGTGGATGGACGGCTTGTCTGCGGCTGGGTCGATAGCCAGGTGGATGAGGATTCGGGGATGGGAAACGAGGGCGGTAAACAGCAGTAACAAAGAACTAATTCCCCGCACCAGTGATGCAGAATGGCGCGACAGTAACGAAAAGGCAGCAGGAAACTGATGGGAGCCTTTTGACTGTTTCTGAGAACGTGTGAGTGCGATATGTGTGTGTGTGTGTGTGTGTATGTGTGTGTGTGTGTGTCTGTGTACGTGTGTGTCAAGGACCGAGCCAGAGACACAGACGCACACAGACACTGCGTTCGCTGATTTCATTTGTTTGCTAATCAAATCTTTGTCTGCCTCCCGCCATCAAATACACCCACTTCTGCTTCTGCTCACGGGTCGACAGGCCTCAGTATCTCTAAGGGGAACATCAACTCCCCGCGACACTGGCACCACAGGTGCAGACATCTTGAGACGATGTATGTAAATCAGCGAAGAAATGCCAAATGGTGTGTCACTTTCGTCTTGGCTGCGGCTTGTGATTTTTGTCGAGCAGTCTGACTGGTTTCTACCGGCCAGATTGGGAGCATTTGAGTCAAGGAAACAGTCACGTCCATTCTGTCCAGAAAGAAACACACAGGACTCAGTAAACTATGTGACTCACACTGTTATTAATATACAGAGAGTCACGATTAATGCAAATTCTATGTCAGTCATGAAAGCATTGGTGCTGAGTAATGGCAAAACTGTATAATACGAGGGACCGAGCCAAATCCAACGAACCAGAAATCACTGGAGCATTCAGCCTCTATTCCCCAACACTGTAACAGCTTATTAAAGATAATGAAGTCTTTCAAGCGATAATATAAGCTGCAACGCATTAACAGAGAAAAAGGGTGAACGGCAGACAACGTGGAGAAGGTTTGATAGTCGATGAAAGAAATAATGGCCCGATGTCCAAAATAACACACTTGCAAAGGGACTATTAAAACCAAGATGGCAGATCTGAATATGGGAGCGGGGGCACAACGGGACGAAAGTGGGTCAGAACTGAGACAAAGGCAGGGCTGATAGTTACAGGAGGCGACAGTGGATCAACGTAGGGCTGCCCTCTCCATCACTTGATGTTTGACATCATTTGAGGCATTTCAGCGCTCCCGTTTGGCCGGGCTAAAGAAGACAGACATGGAATCCATGGCCATCCTTCCTGCAGGTTAATGAGGACGGACGTCAGATTGATTGCATCCTGCCTTCAGACAACTCGTTTCAGGAAATCACTTCACATGCCAGGGTCCTGACAGCCAGAGAAGAGCAAGATAAATCGACCCTGGTGCACAGTGTGTGTGTGTGTCATCTCTGCGTGTTTGCACGAGCTCGAGCGTCCACAGCTTGTCCGCCTGTTGTAGCCATTTCTGGGATGGTGTCTCGTATTTTTACGAGGCCACCTTTTGGCAGAATTGCAGTGTTGTCTGGCAGTAAATCGAAGGCTCTAATAAACCGGGCCTGATCAACAGCTGGCTCCTTTGTCCACTCCAACATCAACAGCTGTGTACTAAAAAGGTCAGAAAACCTCATGCCGTGCACTCCGAGTGATGTCTCTTGTTTCTTTCCAGCTGTGTTTGTCTGACTATCCAACTGCACATCCGAGCGGTGATCTATGGCAGGGTTATATGCCCGTGTCTGCCTCGCTCCATCCCTGGTGAGACCCTGGGCTAACTGCAGAGCATCATTAGCGGGGCATCTGGGCGTTATGGGGCCTGAAGTGTCCTGTCCTCTGCTATCAGCTGACAGGGAACAGTAGATAACCTTTCCCCATGAGAGCACAGTCACATTATCTCCCTCTCGAAGCCCCTTTGTTTGGGACAGAAGAGAAGAGCGACGTGGAAAAAAAAAGCACTTTGCGAACAAACGACACCATCGCCTCCCCTCCACGCGTCCTCTCGCCTTCTCATAACGTGTTCGAGCTCTGCCCCGGACAATGGCCACCCCTGAACTCCTCTCTGCGTGTTGTAGAGGGGGTCAGTGCAGGGATAAAAATACACATAAAATATGGGCAAAACCAATGAGATATGAAATGGCAGCACAGAAAAGCAACTGGAGGGCAACACCGTGTATTGGTGGTTAGTGCTGTCACCTCACCTCACCTCGACCTACGTTCGACTCCCAGGTTGGACTAAGGGGTTTCAGCAGGTAGCAAAACTGAAACATTGCCATAAAATACTGGTCATGGAAAAACCTAAAGACCGACTCAAATGTCGCAAAAACATTTTTACGCTCTCATGAGGTGGTTCCTCAGAGGTCTCAGCACAGAAGTTGATGGCAAAAGTGTAATGGAAACACATCATGGGCCGTGGCATACGACCAGTTTGCTTCAAACTAGATGGCACCATATGAACATTTTCTAAATTGAACACCTTTCAGTGGAAACTACTACCAACAAGTGCTAGTTTTGAATCAAATTTGTATTTTTTGAAAACCCGTACTAGAAACGCACCTTTGCCTGGGTTTTTTCTGGGTACTCCAGATTCTGGGTACTGGGACTCGTATTTGTCCTTAGGTGTGATTGTGACACTGGACTGTGTGTGTATGTGGCCTGTGATAGACTGAATACCTGCCTGTGGTGCCTTCGCCGTATGTGTGCTAGGACTAGATCCAGTAGAACCCCATGACATTGGTTAGATATAAAGAGGGTTGAAAAAAATGAATTGATGGAAGAAAAGAAACACATTTGGAACACACAACAGAAGAAGGGAAAAATGAATAAATTCTGAAGAAAAAAAACAGGGAAAGGCGTGGAACTTTCTGGTGTTTTATCTCAAAGAAACACCTTCCCTTTCAAATTCCATTTGCAACCCAAGTGGGACAGTGCAGCAAATGCTGTTATTCCAGTGAGGCTTACTAAAAGCAGCAGAACAAAGAGGGCAATGGGGCTGGAAGGGGAGTTGGCAGATATGCTTGGATCAGCACACACACACACATACACAGGCACATGCATACACACACACACACACACACATACAGGGACACACATCTTCCAGTAATGACAGGTTTGCCTTCCAGGGCCAGGTATCGGAGCAGGAGGGCAGTGGAGCAGGTGGCGCAGAGAAAGCAGCACTGCCGGGCTGGGCAGCTCTCCATGCCAGTTGGCATTGGCCACCAACAACTCCATCCTCCTCCTCCTCCTCCTTCCACTGCGTCCCAGTCCTGGGATGCACATGGCACATCCTGTCCCTGCCGAGAGGCGGGTGGGGGAGAGGGCAGGAGGTACAGGAGGAAAGCTGTCCGGCACGACAGGCTGCTTAGGAGGACTTCATTACTGCGGCAGGGCTGGCAGGAGAGAGGCAGGAGCACTAAGAGGTTTGGATTCGAGAGGAGAAAGACGAGGAGGAATGAAAAAAATCCAGCGAGTGCCGCTACAGCTGCCGCTGCCTCTGCTGTGAGTGAACCCATTCAGTCAGAAAACATGAAAGACACATACAGTACGCATGCATTTTTCATAAGGATTCACCCGCTGACTCGCACTGTCATTTCTGACAGAAAAGGAGAGGCTGGGAGTTGGCGTGCACGTCCCCCAGGCGATGACGAGTGGGAGTTTCAGGAGGGCGAACGCTGACCTTCCTTTCAACACAGCCGAACACATGTGCAGAGCCCGCGTCACATGTGGGACATTAGAAAAGGGAACTCTCGGAAAGCCGGCAGAATCATCTGCAAGGTCAAATCAGGGCTGACCACATAAAAGAGAACGCCAGGGTCTGTGGATACAGCCCGTCTTCTGAATAATCTAGAGGAGAAGATGTTTCACACTTTTACTCCACAAACACAAACAAGACGACTGCACCGGGAGCAAACAATGAGACGTGTTTACACGTGCTCTGGGCCTGTATCCAGTGACACATTTTATCAATGTTTTATTGGAAAGTAAGCCTCTGATGGTTTTAGAGTAGATTACAGTGGAAAGATATGATGATGGAATAAAACAAGCGAGATTTATCTGAGGCGATGTGAGTATAATGGGCTGTTTCTACCAAGGTAGCTGCTCCTTGAATGTCTGGAAGGCGCTGTTGATGCCTGGTGACTGCCTGGCACCGAGCGATCCGAGCTGTCAACCTTCATCCAACATTGTAAATTTGTCAGGGAGGAAGCCGTTCGGAGCGAGACAGCTCGAGTTCCAAATCAAAGGGCCAGGCTGCTTTTTAGAAGTAGATGATGGCAAGACTTGGGCATCAACATGATCAAAGTCTTTTATTTTTACAGGCATAAACATCATTCGTGATTCTGTCTATGAATAGTTTCCAGAAAATTAGCTGCGCGATACTCCATATTGATGGCTCAGTATAACTGTAATAATAAAATTTACATTACATACTCACATCCTCACATATGTTACAATTACATGGGAGCTTGCTATCTGTAGTGAAATACATTTTAACAGCAACCCCTCCAACTCTGGTCACAGTACGTTATTAGAAAAAATATATCCAATACTATGCTGCCATTACAGGTTGTGAGTCGATCTCACCTGAATATGAACTTGTGTTGATTCAGGAGAGCACAAGCCCAAAGGGCTGGGTAACCACTTGCTCAGAAACAACAGTCGAGGCTTTATGTTTCTGAAAAATGAGGTAGACTAAAGGCCACAGAGCATAGATGAAGCGAAGCAGCACAAAACATTACTGGTTGGCCGTACACACTGGATATGGCTTAAACTGTGCCTAGTCTGCGCACGTCAAACCCACTGAAGCGCAGCTAAACTAATACAGTTCCTCACAAACACTCAGATAACCCACAGTGACCTCTTTGTACGAGTTATATAAAGTAACAGCGAGTCTTGCAGACCACCTGGGCTTTCTCAGCACATTAGCTCTCCAGGTTTGGGACAAAAACACGTCCCTAAACTGTGAATTACGTCAGAGCACTTCACAAAAAACACGCTGTCCCGACACAACACACCATACTGAGATCTCTCCTGTTGCAATCAACAAAATCTGTCAACGGCTTCCCGGTCGTTCTGCGAAACAAAATTTCCACATTAGGCCGATGATTTTTCCTCTTTTTTTGCCCATTGCTTGTTCAAAATGATAATGGGATCACTTGACGTTTCTCCGAAATCCTTAACTCCTGTCTGTCTCGCACACAGCCTTCCTTCTATATTCCGTGCATCTTTCTCTTGGGCTGCTACGCTCTGCTGGCAGAACAAGAGGCACAGTTGACATCCCTCCAAAATCTTTAAACCCATCCACCCATTTCCCCTTCACCCTTTGCTCAGTGGCCTGTATTTTCTCCCTGTTTTGTCAATCACTGTAGCTCACTGTCTGTCCATGTCCGGGCCGATATCAGTTTGCCTCATCACCTCGGAGGCTTTGAGGGCCCCTCTCTGTGAGGGATTGCCGCGGCTGACATCATCCCAAAAGCACCGACTCACTCCCCATCTCATCATTTTTACACCGTCGTCCTCTCCTCTGTCAACGCCTTCACTCACGCACCCCTATCTGAATGCTAATGCCCCCCATCCGCTTTTTCAGCTCTCTCTTAATGGTCACCATATGGCTTCTCGTGCAATTAAGCTCAATTCATTTCCACTCACTTGTTTCCTGCCCTGCATGTTGCAAAGATTGTCTCGAATACGTTGCAATTTCTTAATACTGGTGATCTGCGTCTCATTATTTGAAATCGGCCTCAATCAATCTTTCATTTGTTTAATAATAGATTTCTGAGCGAACGATTGTGGTACAGCTTGAAATCCAGAGACATGCCTGGAAGCATAAAAAAAGACCATCACAACACTGATGTTCTTCTCAAAACATCATCTCATTGTGAGCAGTTTCAGCATTGTGATGATTCTGAAATTTTACAGACAGACTTTTTAACAGTTTTCTCTACCAACGTCTCTAGCCCTAGACATCAAAAACTGTGATCTAAATCTGAGCTAAAATTAAACTTCAACAAGTAGGATGTCGTTTAGACACTCCTCCAACTTTGACTCTTCTTGTGTGCATTTCTTTCCTTCTAAGATCATATACCTACTGCTATTCCAACATATGTCGATCGCACCTCGGAGCAATCCACTGAATCTACACCTGCATGTTTCTGGACTGGGGGAGAAAAATGGAGTACCTGGAGAGAACCCACATGGACACAGGGAAAACACAGGAAGGCGCTTGGTCCAACCTATTGTGTCATCCATGACAACATATATGATTGGAAATTACGACATGTGTTCCTCTCAGATTGTTGTATTACAAAAATAAATTACCCAGAAGAAAATTACAGAAAAAAAGGAGCATTTTCTGATTTCTTTCTGGTCATGAGTTGAAACAAAACAAAAAGACATATTTCCTCTGACATTCTAGCCGCTAACCAAAATTCGATCGCATCAACTGCTGAATTATCTCAACCTGACACGCTATTGACCCACAGCTATGAGCAGCGCTGCCCGGATCGATTAAACAGTGACTGAGTTTGTGGCTGTGGGTAAATGATCAAAGCAAACAGCCAACACAGACAAACACCCCCCCCCCCTCTCTTTCTCCCTTTCACACTCGCAGCCCTCGTCCTCCTCTGCATCGCCACCGGCTCTGCTTACTCAACATTTTGAGTAATGGCATCTTCACCGGGGGGTGATGATGAAAATGGGCTGCGTCTTCTGCCGAGCGCCGTGCCACTCCCCGAGGACTCCTTATCTAAAGCAGGCCGATGATACAGCAGGAGCACGGGAGGTTGCGGGCTGTAAAATCAGCACCCACCGCAGAAACCTCTGAATCATTTCCCACCTCAGACGCTGCATGAAAGCCGAGGTTCGAACCCGCTGTTGACCCGCGTCGCCTTAAAAAGCACAACTGACAGGCTCATTAACGGCAGAGCCAGAAATAATTTGATATGCAGTCTGTTGAGATAAGCCCTCGATGAAGGTGTCACTTAAAAGGAACGGCGGAGGCAGCGCCTCGGCACAACAGATACACAACAAGACAGGAGCAAGATGGAGGGTGGAAAAGCAGTAAAAATAAGCAGACACGGAGGCAGAAAGGAGAAGTGACACAAAGGGAGACAGATTGAAAGTGATAAAAGGATGGCCAGTGACCTCTGTTGGGAATATATCAGGTAGTTGGCCCACACACACATAAATACATGCAGTAAGTCAGCAGTGGCCTTTAGGAGTGACAGCGTGGGGGATTCCTGGGGGCTATAAAGTGTGTGGCTGGTGGAGCAGCTGACAAGCCGGAAGAGACACAGCAGGGAGGTCCCAGGACGGAGCCAGCCAAGGGAGCCCAGCCCGAGGAGCTCAGTTCACACGCGAGAGGAAACAGCCACACCGGCTATGCTGAGCTGATGCTACCCCTGGGGCAGATATCAGTGCTGTCGGGTTTCTGTTGGCGAAGAGATTCCAGCAGAGAAAAAGCCACTAAGTGCATGATCTCTTCAAGACCACTTGGAAATGATGTTAGCAGCACAGCAAGTTTATTTTTAAAGTCTCCTTTAAACCAGATCTGGGTCAAAACATAGTAGTAAGAGACAGAAGATAAGATGAAAAAAAATGACAGTCATTACACAGACAGATAGACAGATATAAATGAGGTCCATCCACCCATCCATTATCTCATCCGCTTAGTACAATGGTGTCACAGGGGAGTGGAAGTGGAAGGTAAGGAATACATCCTGGACAGGTCACCGTACTATCACAGAGCACACACAACATTCACCCTCACATTCACACATTTAAAGTCTCCAGCTGACCCAAACATGTTTGAATCCAGAAAAGTTCATTGTAAAAAGTACGTCAAATGCAATATCAATCTAAGCCTAAAGGTCTGGTCAAGTTACACAAAGCTACATCCAATATCGATGGTGAAAACAAATGATCAAATGATCCTTTGGACTTAAACCTGCAGGCAGTAAAACTGCCTGTAGCCAGAACTGCAGACACAAATTATAAACGATAAGCAAGACGTGACGTATAACCATTAAATTGTTGGTGTGCTTATCACTGATAGAGTAAACAAAACTGTAATCAATAAGGTTTCTGTTTACTGGCTGATAATTCAGTTACACAAGCTCGGCTTTGCTCAAACACATATTCAAAGGCCCTTTTGAAACATGATTTAGAGCAGATGAAAAAAGCGGCGGTAAGGGATAAATAGGATTGCTGAAAATGGAAAATTAATAGCCGAGAGATGAGTTCATCAGCAACAGAAATATGGCCACGGTGAGGATACAACACAAAAGGGAACAGGAGAAGCTAGAGGCAGAGTGCCAAAGAAGAAGAGAGGGGTCAGCCTGAGCAAAAGAAAATGACTAAATATAAATGTCTCTTGAAATACTGAATAAAAATAAAGAGGGAGAGGGTGTGAGAGACGAGTATTTTTAAAACAGCAGTTTCCTCATTCTTAAAACAGGAGATAGAGCTAAAAGGCTTCAGACACATCATTTCATGGCCTGCACCGTTAATAATAAAACGTGTGCACATGCATTTATGAGAGAAACAAAGGGGAAAAAATCATGAAGAAAAACACAATTCAGGAGTACATACACTCACACTCACATGGACACACACACACACTGTCGATCTGCACAGGCTGAGTGCAGTAGCAGGCTTCAGGGTGGACTGGCTCCCCGTCATCTCCCCTCATTCATAATTCACACAGCCATTTATCAAACACACACACACACACACACTCACTCCCACTGTGCACACCGACAAGTCACTACAACCCGCATGCATTGGCTTGTGTGTGAGGCTGTTTGCATTTAGCGTGATAGAAGTGCAAAGAGCAAAAAGTCACGACAAACGCGTCTGTGTGTGTGTGTGTGTGTGTGTGTGTGTGTGTGTGTGTGTGTGTGTGTGTGTGCGCGTGCGTGCGTGCGCGTGCGTGCGTGCCAGAGAGTGAATTGGAAATGGGGGTTGGGGGCTGGATTGTTGTGCGTGTCACCTCAAGAGTGAGCGCCATCTGTCAATGTCACTGAAGGCGAGTGCGAGTCCGTTGGAAGGAGCGCTGGCATTTTCCGTACCCTTGATCACGAGGAGAAAAGCTTAGGATGCATCAATGACTCATGATAGCAATTTATCACTGTGGCATCTCCGCCGAGAACAAGCTAAAGCTCCCGCTGCAACCCAGACATCTAAAATACAACGGCAGACACACAGGGATGCTTTCACATCTCCCCTCACTTTCTCTCCAAGGCTTCAAGGTCTATTCAGAGGCAGACTGCACACAATGCATACATCTCTGTAGGCATCCGTGCTGCACATGTGCAGTTTATTCTCACTGGGCCGACACCTTCGGCTGGCCTCCGTTCGGCTATTTTCACCGCAAAAGGACGGTCGGATTCAGTTGAATAAAGTCAATTTGGCCCTTTTACTCCCCGTTGGAGCGCCGGGGCTTCTTTCTAAAAAGAGTCTCCAGTTTCAGAATGACCCCTCGCCCCTTTCAATAGGCCGTTGCCATGGCAATTAGCCTTGTTGGGCCCTGGGTGGAGAGCCAGAGTAAATGTGTGTATGTGCCTCTGCAGATGGTAAACCTCTGCTCCATGAGGCCTGACCAAGACAAACCAGAAGGGACAACAGGACCCGTTTCTGCCCCTCTCTCTGTTTCTCCCAGTCTTTCGTCTTTCCTGCTCCCTTTCTCACATTATGACTTTTTTTCTGTTTTTTTTTTTTTGCTCCTCAAGTTATGTTTGTGGGAAGATCAACAAGCAGATCGTCTCGGCACATTTGCATTGGTGGAAACCCCTACGGTGTTTGATAACAGACTGTCTTGCTGTACGTACGGGCAGCAAGAGGATTTCTTTACAAACTCTGACAGCGCTGAGGCATTACACTGCAGCATATCAAGATGGCATGATATTACTGTCTCTCTGAGACTCTAAATAAGATTTTTCTCCCCCCCTCCGGCGGTTAAAAGAGTGCAATTCCACCACTAATCATGCTTGAATGCCTCCTCTCAAGAGTCTGATAAATATTGCAAACATCAAAAAGAGAAGTTATACTAGCTAGGTACTAGCTACACGTTATGTTGTGTCTAGAACAAAGACATTACATATACGGTCCTGCAGATCAATACTCCCTCCATCCCCCACTCCTCATAACCTCCATGAGCTATGGACTGATTCATCTACGCGGCAAGGTAAATATCCGTCATGTAACCACCTCCACACACTGGAGCGACGCATGGCTGCGCTACATTACCTCACCCGCTCCAGTTTGATGGTAGCTAATGGAGCCGCTGAAATGCGCAATGGCAAAATACATTACTCTCTCATTTCACCGTTACAGATGCCCCCAGAGTAATAAATAGACATGTTGCCTGTGTTAAAAGATTGTAAAGGCTCTGATAAACAAGTACCTATTCTCTTTTCTTACACCGAGGCCGAGCAACGGAAACGTGTGGTGCGATGATTCATTGGGTTATTGGTCACATTGTCTACAGCTAGTTTTTATCAATGTTTTGTCCACTGTTTCATAGTTTAGGCAACTAACTGCTGGAAAACAGTGAAAAGTCACACAACTCCAGAGACAAAGAACACTCAAAAACTCAAATATATTCAATTCAATAGAGAGCTCATTTCTATCGTGATTTAGGGTGAAGGCAGGTAATACACCCAGGACGGGTTGCCAGTTCATCCACTCTCACACCTTGGGGCAATTCAGAATCTCAAATCAACTTAAACATGCACATTTTTGGACTGTGGGAGGAATCAAAGTACTCAGAGAAAAACCAGGCTGACATGGGGAGAACAAGCAAACTCCACTCAGAAAAGCCATTAGTCCGACTGGAAGTCTAGACCTTCTTGCTGTTAGATGACAGTACTAACCACTGAGTCATCATGTTAAAGCTACACGACTTTGCATGTCATCCTCAGTTAGGGGCCCATGCCGATCTTTTTTGTGTTGTTCCGGTTTTAGTGTATGTGCTCCCAAAGTTGCAGCATTTAACAAATTTGTCTCAAAGAGTTTCAGCTGAAAATCAAATAATGTGCAGAGTGCAGATGCTTTCAAAAAAGTTTTCTTTTCACTCTGGTACAACATAAAACAGTCGATTTAGAGAAAGGGAGTGCTTCATTTTACTTGGCTGCCTCCAGTCCAGCCATCACAACATCACAAAAACTATAGAACTATAAGATCACAGTGTTTAGTAACATTGTCTTTGTGCCTGTCATTGTGCCTGTGGCCTTGTAAAACAGCATCAAAGTGCATAGAGAACGCCCACTCTCGACAACACAAAACATTGCCACTGATATCGATTTCCACTGTGCGCTGAACTTGCTGAATTAAAAAGAGCGAAGTGAGCCACGTGTAGTATGTCCCACTCCACATGCATCGTGTTCAGGTGTTTGTTTCTAGCGGCTCAGCTGCTGTGCACACATGTGGGGGCCTCCTTATCAGACAGGCAACGGTGCTGCTGATATCACGCTCTCTCATCCACCTCGCCCGGGGCCATCTCTGTCAGTGCAGATAGCGACAGGACACTTCACCATTGCGCCAATAGGACACCTGTCCCCTATAGGGGGGCTCGGAGGTCTGCCGTCACTTGTCTGGTTTAAGTGGAGCACAACAGGACACAGAGATGTTCAGAAAAAGCAAAAAAAAATAAATCTCCAACAGTATCAGTTGAACAGAAAAGCTCACTGGGTCGGGTAGATAGCAGCCCTTTGGAATAATGCTACTTCTCTGCTCTTGATTCAAGAACTCATTACACCCCCTGAGTACATATCTTTTATCGCTTTCTAGGTCGAAGCCACAAGCAATACCCTTGCAGTGCTGTCCTCCTGAACGTGTACAGGTAGCTCCGTCCAGCTGAGTAACAGAGTGACACAGCAGATAACCTAAATGACTGCAGATACAAAACCCAGCTAATCACTACATCATAGACCTTCAATAACCTTGCCACAATGGCCCCATATTTGCAGAAGATGACAAGGGACCCTGAAACTCTGCAGACTTATTTGCTGCGATAAGGCCAAAGACTAATGATTAATGGCGAGATTGTGTCGCCTTAGGCTACCATGCCATGCTGCGCCGAACCATAATACGCAGTACAGGGCGATACTGTACGATGCAGTGTGATGTATTATGCCATTACTCTCGTGACAGAGCTGTATTCTACCATCCAGTGCTAAGCTGTTTGAAGCAAGGCTTGGTCACTGCTATATAATACTGCAAGTTCAAGTCCAAACCACGGCTGTTTTGATCAACTATCCGACTTTAAGATGTGTGGGCTCCCACACAACGCATGTGATAGCAATCTGGTTTTATAAAGCATCCCAACAGCCTGATTGTACTCTGGCTGAATGTGTACCTCTCTTTACTCCAGCCTAGCACTGATCCACTCCACTCACAGCACTTTGCTCCACTATAAACCCCACCAGTGCCTCTACAGTAGGACTGAATGCTATGCGTGCATACTAATTTGGACTCAAGAGTCTAGATGAAAATTATGCCCGGTATATTGATTGTTGGTACATGGAGACAGCTGTGTATATATTAGGATGAGTACATTAAACGTTTTGACAGTACAGAACCACACACACACACACACACACACACACAGCAATTTAAGTGTAAAATCTCGAGGCTTAAATGTGTGCTGCTTCTTTTCTCGGGTTGTGATTCACACCAGAGCTCAATAAAGAGGTATGTCATGGTTAGGAAACACTGCTCTGCTCTTTAGTGCCTCAATTCTGAGGCCCAGAGTTAAGTTCCAGATGGAAAAGCAGGAGATCCTCTAGTCTACTTCAACATTTCTCCATCCCTGCTTCTTTAAGTGCAATGAGCCTCATCTATCGTGTCAAGGTCACAGGTAGCAGCCATTATAAGTAATTCTCCGCGGAGCCTCAGGCAAATGCTGAACACTTTGCAGACTGACAGTCCATCCCCATGGAGGAGCATTCGCAAGGTAAGAGAAGGGACGTGTGTGTGTGTGTGTGTGTGTGTGTGTGTGTGTGTGTGTGTGTGTGTGTGCGTGTGTGTGTGCGTGTTTGTGTGTAGGAGTGTGCGTGTGTGTGTGTGTGCGTGTGTCTGGGAACACAAATGTCTCTCCCGATAACTAATACTTGCATGAAGTGAGAGAGCCACAGCGAGGGAACACTGTACATTCATCACCAGGACTATTTCAGCCAGGTTCTGGCCTGTCCTCAATGAATTCCAATGTGACTAATCAATTATTGCCCTGTAGGCCTTAAGGTGGACAATGAATTGAGACAAATTAATATCGTGGACCAGAATACATATTATCTTCCACTTAAAATCCAGTGCAGCCGTTGGCTTTGGATGATTCTCTTTGATATCCATATGGCGTGAAAAGCTCTTCTCTTGCCGCCTCATAAATAACGAGAGCCATGACAGCCTCATTATAGGCAATCAATATCATTTGCTGTGATAAAAACGACTGGCTGGCAGGCGGCTGATGTGCTCAGGGTCGGGATAACACCGGGCCAGCGTGGGAAGATATGATGATGGAGAATTACTAACATTAATCACTTTAGCCAGGGAGATTACCCAGCCTTGCTTTATTAGACATCTCCTGCAGGGCAAAAAGTGGAGAGACCAGGTCTGGAAGGGATGAACTGCGCACAGCTGCCTGGCACAGCTTTCCGCAGCAGCCAAGTAAGAAAAGGTCAAACTGAATCTGAGAGCAAGCTTTACCTTGAGGCTGTAAAAGCCAGTGCATAATAAGCATTAGCGGGGTTGTGCAATTATATCAAAGAGCTGTCAGAGGCTCAAATTAATGAAAGTGTTCCTCAGATCATCAAAGTTGTACTAAGTTGGGTCATTTCTGTGTTTTTTTCTCCGCTCATTCAAACTGATTTACAGCAACGACCTGGAAGGTTCGCAGCAGCAGAGAGGCAGTAAGACGCATACAAAACAGGAAGACTCTCAAGAGGAAGAGGAGACTTTTAAAGCTGCAATGACCTTTTGTTGTCTACTCAAAGACAACAAAAACAATGGCATAAACACAAGGTGTACTTATTTACTCATCCGGTAGTTACACAGCATTCTGGCCTTCTGATAAGTGTCCAAATATTTGCCTTCTATCAATTTCTGGGGGAAATATCCATCTCTATATCTACTAAAGGCTGAACAATGAGTTGACACTCACAATGTTTGTGATGCCAACAAGACTTGCAGAGACAGACTTTTCACTTTTATCATACATAAAAATATAAATTATTGCTACTTTTATACTAAGAGATGAACCTTTTCTGCTGCTGTTTATCTGCATTACCATCCCTACCTCACTTTTTTTAGTTCATCCACACATAAATACTGCAAGTTTACCTCTCCCCTTGAACCATTACTGGCTAGCAAGAGCCCTCAGCGGAAAGCTATTCAGGGCCACACTGACAGTCTAGCAGGTGGGATCATTCTGCATTAAGTAGAAAGGAAGTACATAGACAGGTATTTTCCAGAGAAACAGAGACAAATATAGCTCCCACTTCCAGTAAGGAAAACGTACAACACAACAATGTCAGACCTAGTAGAGACAAACACTCCCGAGGCGGAAGAGAGGAGGGGGCTGCAAATCCATCAAACTGGATGTGCGGTGGTTTGGGAATTATTTATTTATTTATTTTCTGCATTATCTAATATTCAGTCAATTATGTTCTTATTAATTAAACTAAAGCTGTGTGCCAAAGTAGAATTGAATTCAACCACTTAGTCAACAGACACAAAATCAATCAACAGCTATACTGACAATCAATTAATGATTTAAGTGATTCAGAAATATATAGAATAGAAACCACTTGGGTTTAAGCACCTCCTGCATAGGAAATGTCTGTACTTCTGACAGTTACATTCAAAGACTTTCAAGATCTATTTTCAAGCTTTTCCAGCACTTACGACATTATCAAAAAGATAAATTCTGTTTCGCAATAATCCATGGATAACTAATTCAACATTTCACCTCAAAAAGTGTTTGAAGTTACATCTTGCTCTAAGTAGGCTTTGCTTGCTCGCTAACCCGGCAGATATAACACAGATATAACACAGTCAAACAACACACTCTCACGGGCATATTTTTTTTCTATTCTCAAATAAAAACAAACATTAATTAGGGCCTCGGATGTAACTGCGCAGTGGTCAACTGGTCTCATTTAACCTCAAACACCAGCTGTCGCCCACCGGGATGTAAACTGAGCCACAACATCTCCCCACACTGCTAAGACCACAGGCCCCGGGTCAGAGCTGAGGAACCAACAGGATGCGGCTGTAACACTCAACTGACCGCACGTGGCTGCACCCCACGTGACCCCTGCAACAATGAGCCACAAATAGCGACTCATTACACAAACTGGCCAACATGTGCACCAAGAGGATGAGAGAACTTGACTCTATAGCTAGGAGTGACAGTAGCATTGTAAAAACATTCACTCAGGAAAAGACTTTTTTTGTGAGACTATGAACAAAAAGAAACATAAAGAAAGACATCAAGGCAGCAGCACAGTGCCGAGGTCAGAGCAATTTACTTATGAGAGAGGCAACAGGGACCAGCCTCAGTCAGGATCCATGCCTGGCTGCAGTGTTACCCAAGTGATTAACAGAGACTCAGCCAGACAGTGGAGGGAATTTTACAGCGTTGGAGGACAACTCCCTACTGACGGCCAGCTCTCTCAATGGCATGGCAGACCCGGAGAAAGATACTAAATCTCAGGAGGAGGGCTGAATACGTGATGGAGGTAAGAAAGGAAAGAGGAGAAGTAGGAAGGAGGGGTAGTAACACCGAGGGTGAGCCATTTATCCTCAGAATACAAAAGAAGAGGAGAAAGAGCAAAAGAGGTAGTCATTTATCTGAGAAATGAGGGGAGAATACAGGCCCATAAATCACTCCTGCAGGCTGTAAACACAAGGTGTTTTCATTCAAGACTCTTTCTTGAATGGGCACAAGCAATGGATTCCCAGCCAGAACAAAGAAAATGTAAAATCCTACAGGTGCAAAACATTTTGAGTTGCATAGCATTTTTATTTGTACAGTATATTTGGAGCGCTTACTCAAGTGAATTGCCAGATCAGGCCCACATTACACTGGATGGAATCAGACATGCAGCCTCCAACAGAGCACATTCAGCATCTCCAGGACACACTGGGGCCATTTGCATAAAAGTATCAAATAAAAACTGCAGTCAAGCAGTATTGTGGCATGGAAAAGAGCAGAACAAGATAGAGAAGTGAAGAGAATGCTGCAGGCAAATCTCTATTAGAGAAGCGACAGTTGTATTAAGTTGTAAAGCAATCCCTGGGGTTCAGTGCGAGGTTAAGAGAACAGGACACATTGAGGACGTCTGGAAGGCAATGTAATTGAACAAGAGAATGAAGAGAGGGCAGGGACAGGCTGGAGGGGAGGATGGGATAGAAGATGGCGCCTGTTTGTGATATAGTCACATAATACCAACACCACAGAGGGCACTTACTGTACAACTGACTCAAACCTTTGCCAGCCAGCCTGTGCTGGCTACAATACATGATGCTAAAACCAAGTGCTGTCCTTGACCAATGCAAATGCCCCTCTGCTACTGTTTTAATCCAGCTCTGTGTGATCACTAGACATTTCCTCTTAAGTACTTAAAATGCCTAAGTAGGATTGTGGGATCATGGGGGAGCAATTGCAGCAATAATTCTCTCATTTGCAGCCAAATTTGTAGAACTGCTGAAGACCTTAAATAATTCTTGTTGGGAACCAACAAAGTGCTCCTTTTTGGTTCTGCAAAACACCATGGAAAATGAACTCAAGATATGAAATCATACAGCAACAAGTATCAACACTTAGTAGATCTTTCTTTAGTGCACATACCTTTGAGCTGATCAGCGACCACACTCTGCCCTATTCTCTCGATGACTTGTCCACCTTCATGCTCGTAACGGTCATCCAGGAAGTTGGCAGTGGCCTGGGAGAGGTGGACCTTCCCGGCCACTCCCAGCTGCTCCATCAGGTTGGCCAGGTTCACGTCATTTGACCAAACATCAAACTTGAAACGTTTCATGCCCAGTATACCACACAGCACAGTGCCAGTGTGGACACCCACTCTCATGTTAACCATCTCCCTCTTCTCTTGGCAGAACTGTTCAATAGCCTGGATCATGCCCAGGCCCATCTCTACACAGCAGTAGGCGTGGTCTGGTCTGGGTTCTGGACACCCAGCCACGCAGTAGTAACAGTCCCCGAGAGTGCTGATCTTTTCACAGCCTGTGAGCTCACAAAGTCGATCAAAACGGCCAAATAGATCATTTAGAAGACCGACAAGAGCGTGAGCAGATTTGTTAGCTGACATTTTTGTGAAACCCACAATGTCAGCAAAGAGGATGCTGACTGGCTCCATCCGTTTCATGTTGAAGGGTCTGAAAATAATCTGACCCCGAGGGATGGAGGTTTTCTTGCGTTTGTTGTTCTTAGGGCTGGAGATGGCGGCAGCCGCGCCACTGGTGGAATAGCGCTTAACAGAACTGTCTCCAATCTCCTCATCGCCTTGCTTCATCAGTTCGTCTGCCACAATTCTGGGCATGACAGAGTGTATCATTCGCTCCTTCAAGGCTTTCTCCACTTCCAGGTCTTTCCCATGCATGATGGCTTGTCCAACCTTGAGGAAGGTGCTGCGTGACCGCACCTCTGACATGATGAACAGGTGGATGCCGATGGCGTGGGCACAGAGGTGGAGCAGGGCCTTGGCAGGGCCCAGCCAACTTAATGTGTCCCAGTCTGACTGAGAGGCCAAGGTCCAATTATCACCCATCCGCGTCAGATGCAGCAAGCCCAAACTCTCAAAAAAGACAGAGTAGAGAAACCCGAGCAGGACGGAAGCATAAAGACGGATGTGAAGAACACTGTACAGTAAAAGAAGGACCTCAATGCACAGGGAGAAGGTGCCAACAGGTGAAAGACAGGGATGCCTAGTGGCATGTCCCTCTAGTTTGTCAAAGGAAAGATTACAAACAGGCCCCATGCCACTGAACTCCTCCACATCGAGTACAGGAGTGAGCTCCTCCAGGTCCCTGAAGCCTGATGTCTGGATCTGGGGTGCAAGAGTAAGGGTGAAGGTTACTAGAATGAGCAGCAGAGATGCTTGGTTATAGCAGCGAGAGTAGAGTTTAGTAAAAGTAAGAAGAAAGAGAAGGGAGCAGAAAAGGAGGAAGGACACAGTGGGGAGGAGAAAGGTAGTCCTGTCACAACGAGATGGGTTGGCGGCAAAATATAACCCCCACAGGAGGCTGACAGCCACCAGGTAAAAGAGCACATAGCGGAAGCGCCGCTGTGTCTGGGGAAAACAGCGCTCTCTACAGGCCTCCTCCAGGATCGAAGAATCAAACTTTGGGTCCCAGAAGTGACCTGCAGATCTCTCAAAAAGCTGAGGCATTTTCTTCTGTGTGCGAAAACCCTTCACCACAGGCCTCCTGACTCCAGATTCCCCAGAGCTGCAACTGGAGGAGATGCTGTACTTGCAATGCTTGGATCCTCCAATGAAGCCTCCGCCGATGGAGCCCAGCGGCCCGCCTCCATGCTTGTGTTTGACACTGCTGCCAATCCTCACTGAGACGCCTCCATCTCCACTTGAGTCACAGCTCACTTCTGTGTTGTGAGGCAGCAGTTGTTGATGTTGGGGAGATGCCATGGTGCCTCTTTAATCAACCAAAAGTCAAAGAATATGCAGAAGTGGACAGCTACTTTAAAGACTTAAGCAGATGAAGAAGTAAGGCAAAGTACAGAGGCCCCTGTGTGACAGCCAGGGCAATGATTGCTTACTCTTTGAAACGGAAAAAAGAGCACAAACAAAAACCTTTTCTTAGAAAATTCCATTCAGTTAGTGGTGAAGTAGCTCTTGAAACACTAGCAAACCTTCCAAAGATTTTGAATAGTTCATTATTGCCTCTCTTGACGTCAGTCCCTGCATTCCTCTACATTCCCGTCTGTTTTGACGCACTTGAGACTGTAAGGTTCACTCGTTGCCTGCTCTCTTCCAGTCCAAGTCCACTCTGCTGCTTACACTTGGTTTCACTCATTGGAAAAATATTTGGGAAAAGTCAGAGCATTACATAATAGGTGTGCGTAAAGGGAAGAAACCTCAGTCAGAAAGTGGAGAAATTGTTTTAAAGGGAGGTTGTGATCACCACTAGTGTGAGTCAGCATGGAGTATCAGGTCCAGGTAAACTGTGCTGCAGTCTTTAGACTCATTACTGGTGTTTTCCCGTTCACTATTCCTCCCACTTGCTTCCACTGGTAATAACCTGCAATGCAATCCTTGGCGGCTCCAGGTTTTGTTTACAGGTCAGAGCAAAACTTCACCCTCACCCTTCTCACATCTCCATGCAGTTTTTGCAGTGACTCCAGATGTGCTTATTTTCCAGTCTTCGATTTCAAAGCACAGATCAGGTCCACCTAACAATTTTTACAACTCACACCCCATGCCCTGAGCTGGCGGGCCTAATCGTAACCCTTTCCATGCGCTGAGCCCCGTCTTTTCCTGACTTTCCGATCCACTGTAGCTGCGTCTCCAAAACGCACAGCGGTGCGCGGTGCGCGTAAAACAACCCCGAGACTGGTTTTCTCTATTCAGTTTTGTTTATTGCAGGGGCTCAACTGTCACAGACTGGTGTGTAAACACACTCTTCCAAGGCTCTGCACCAGTCAGTGCAAATGTCGCCAATTCATGGTCACAGTGCGCCCAAAGAAAACAGATGGTGTCCTGATGATCCTGGCCATCCTCTGCAGATCCAGTGTCACCTCGCACAGCTGAGGTAAATAAGGAAAGAGCAGACTGAAGAGTCTCCCTTCTCCTCTGTAGGAAAGTTTGCCCACCTCTTAACACAGGAGCCGATGATGAAAGGAGCCCGGCGAGAGTCGGTCTAATTAAAAGGTCTCCACCTCTCGTCCACGCCTCCCCCAGAGCGCAGCCGTTATCCAGCCACGTTAATTGAATTGCGCGAGGGAGGGAGAATATCTTAACATGTGTATGAAAAAAAAAAAGAAAAAAGAAAAAAAAATCAAATCCCGACCAAATGTTATGGATTAGGGCTGGTGCATCGTCCAGCCTTGTCGCTTCCCTGCGTCGCCTGTACAGACAGATGAGCGCGTCTGCGTCTCTGTGCGCTGTAGCGGCCTGGACACCTGCAGCACCGCAGGGGCCGCAGCCACCTCCACCATCTTCTTCTGTCTGCTGTCAGGAGCACCGTCCAGCCCAAAGAAATGTGTGTGTGTATGTGTGAGTGTGTCTCTGTGAGTGTGTGCAAGAGGGAGCCAGAAAGAACGAGTGAAGTAGGACGTAAGAGCTTCATGGTGTATTCCGTCTTCTTTGTTTCACAATAAAAGCCCCGTGTGTGCATTTAAAGGGGACCTTGGAGTGTTCATGCTTGTTCTCTGGTAGGAGCCGCAGATGGGATTGAACAAGCCAAGTATTTTTGATGTGGGAATGCAAAGATCTGGCACCCTTTCTGCCACCAACATGAATGGTCATATAATTGCTTGTGAACAGATGTGAACAGGAGTCATACAGGTACAGAGCGCATACACACCCAGCCTTATATGTTTGTTTGAAAAATGTATGCATATTTTTACATCTGTATTTTTTTCCTCTCTTGTTTCGCACACATTTCAATGTTAGTATTTCATTACAATTAAAAAAAAAAATCTCAATCTTGATCTAGAACCAGAATTGGAGAGGGAATCCGATATTGAGGAAGAAACAGGAACACATACACTAACATTACACTTGAAACGTAAACACTAAATTGTGGTTGCCCACACACACACACACACCACACACACACACAATAAAAAAACACACAGCAGCTTTATTTTGAAAAGACCACACATATAGACGTGCTTCCGTTTTTGTCATTGACAACGGCTTGGTGCCACCGTCTGTGTGGAAGGGCTGTGGAGAGGGAAAGCAGGTCTGGCTGTTGATGGGAGGGGTACAGTGGAGGTACGTGCACACTCTTGCTGAAGGCAAAGCGAAAGGTAACGAGCACGTGTTTGGGGAAGGGTGGGGACATGTTTTTTTAGTTGCTGGTTTGACCACAGTGAACAGCTCAATGGTGAAACCCCTCCAAACATCATGTATTTTACATCACTGCACTGCAATTTCTAGTTGAGATAGGGAATATATATTTACATTTAATCTTTGATTTATGCAATATTAATAAAATGATGTGATAAATGTGTTATGTACAGAGTCCACATGGTCACTCAATTAAAGAGGACTCTAGATGAAATAGGAATATTTGATTAGATTAGATTTAAATGTAGTAAAATTAAATGAGTAATTACTAAAAAATTGAAAATGCTCAATCAATGGCCACAGAGTGTGTTATAAAGTTACTGGGTCATGTCCTGGTTCCTGGTCCCAGATCCCAGCTCCCAGATTTCTGTGTAGGGTTTGTGTGTGTGTGTTTTCTCCAGATACTACATCAGTCCTCAAACATGCATATTTAGGTTGATTAGAGATTCAAAATCACCCCTAGATGTAAAAGTGAGTTGGGTGTCCTGTGATGGACTGGAGATCAGTCCATGGTGCATTTTCCTTTCGCCCTATGTGCACTGGAGATAAATGCCAGCAGACCCCAGTGGGGCAGATGTGTACAGCGTGGGCAAGATGTTCAATTAGCAAGATCAGAAAATTAAATGGCACAGTTATGTTTCAGCATCTCAAATGTAAGAAAACAGTCACTTTTCAGGCATGGTTATAATCCTTCAATTAGAACCTGGAGAAACATTTTCTCCTCTTTCTAACAGCCTGGGAGAAACATGAGCTTAACGGCAGGCCTCAGAAGTCAGGACAGCAGGTTGAGAGAATCCCAGGGGGTGTACCATCTTGTAATCCACCTTGTGGGGTGACATCAAAAGCATGTCATTCATGAGAGACATGAAAAGATTTTCACCTCATTTGGATTTGGTGTGTGGCTTATAATGCCGTACTGTGGGGAATTTCACAGTTGGAACTGAGAGACTGAAGGGTCTGAAACTGTCTGAATAGACTTAGGGTAGTGTATACTGTGTGTGGTCACTGATTGTTGGTTGAATATTTAATCTTCGAGTATTTTAACTTAACGTATAGGTAGGTTGTGTACCTTCCCAATTTTCAAAATAGTTTTTTGAAGATATTTGGGTCACATGACGCATGACCGTCAGTGTTATTACCACACAGCAAGAAGCTCAGCTGTTTGAACCCCAGTCAAACAGGGGACCTTTCTATATGGAGTGTGCCTATTTTCCTGTGACCGCATGGGTTTTTGCACAGTCGAAAAACATGCATGTTTAGGCAAATAGGAAAGGAATTGTCCAAAGGTGTGTGTGACCAGTGAATGGGTTGTGTGTGTGACCAGTGGTTGATTTACAACCTGTGCCAATTATATTGCCCTATGTGTGCTGAGATGGGCTCCAGCAAACCAAGTAAGATAATTTTTTACAACATATAGATTCATTTATAGTTCATGATTTTCCTCAAAATCCCATTTCTAAATCCCATTTTCCAATTGCATGTTAGTTTCTGTGCAAGGGTGTAAGGGTTGAAGAAAGTGGAACTGCACTCACAGAGAAGCCCTTGTGTTGAACTTACTTTTTCAACACATACATACACACCCAAAAGTACACACCACACACTGTTCCCCACATCCAGTCACGACAAAATGTTGGTGCATTGCAGCTATAGGATAAGATCATCCTGTCAAACCTCAAAGTGAGAGATCGGACCATTAGAGTGTTGAGACCCTGGACAAAGGTGGAACTGGGAGAAGTGAGGTCTGCAGCTGCAAAATACAGGTGTAAATACAAATGGAAGTAAAAGACCGAGGCTAAAAACAGGGGTAAAGAAATCACAACAATCATTTTATCTTTGATTTTAAATATTAATCTTCTTTGTTGTTGTTGTTGAGTTTATCTTATTATGGTTTAATAATTTCATCAGAATAACCACCACCAAGTTGCACTACCTAGTCAGTCAGAAATCTTTATTCTTGATGATCAAGCTTCCAAAATTGGGCCATGATTAATGAGATTTTTTTTTATGAGATTTTTTTTTAACCAAAACAAGAAAGAAGTGAACCAAAAGCTACTTTACCGGGGCACACATCCATTCCAAATCTAAGTCACAGATAAGTGATACTGCCAAATGTAAAATCACAACCACACAAAGTCATCAGCCCAAGCTACAACCCACTGTAAGATGAGGATGATTGTGAGTTACAGTGGTCTGTACAACTGTATACACTTCTACACAGCACTCTCTAGTGGGCATGTTTTGGATCTGCAATAGTAACAGTACCAAACATATCCAGTGCAGCACTCACACTCAAAGACCAAAACAGAAAGTGAAGCAAATGTGGGATTAATTCTGTTAACTATCTTTTCTTTTCTGTGATGCTTTAGATTTTAGCAGGGGAAACACGCAGATTCAGGGAGGAGGATGAAGAGGGAATGAGAAGTGCGTTTTGAGTCCAATTGGTGGTTTTTGGAGCTGCAGTTGTCACTACTTACCTTCTTTGACCATTCAGCTCTCTGGACACAAAGCAATAGTTTGACATTTTGGTGGATTGGGAACAATTTAATCTGTACAAAAAGTGTTGCTGAAATGGCATATAGCTGTTGTTGGAGGTATGTGCTATGTGATAGCTACTACCCAACCATGTGTTAGACTGACATCCAGGAAGTTGCTGTGCCTTCCAAAAGTGTGTCTGGTGTCAAAGAAGCATATTTCCCAAAATGTCAAACTATTTTAAGCAAGTTTACCATGCCATACTCCGAGGACCTTCATTGAGGTAGGCTTACATAAGAACTCACAGATAGGACATGCAAAACCACTGCAGTTGTAAAGATTAGTATTTGGGGCTTCAATCTTTCCACAGAGGTCAGGGGTCAACTCATGAGTCAGCCACTTCTCCTTTACCTCCAGCCCACTCGTTTTTACAAGCTGAAATTTTCTAGCATCATCCTGCTGTGAAGGTTTATAAATCTGTATACCAGACACAGCATACTTCAAAGCGCATTTGGCAAGTTTGCACAGAAAAATCAATAAATAGCTTTCTAACCTGCAGAGGAATTGGCTGAAGAACTGGCTGAAGGCAGTTATAATCTAAACAGATCCTTCATGTGTTATTTTTATGGTCATTCAGCTTTTTTCTTAAAAGCTGGCAAGCTTATCATTCAAGGAAAGAAATCATAACACAGTATTGGATTTCTGTCAAATTTATAGACACACAGAAAACAGTAAGATCACTTAAGAAGTGAAGCAGAATGAACACACCCTCCCTGCTCTGAAGACTCTGACCCTTGAACCCTGACCTCTGCTTCCATCCCATTGCTCATTTCACAGGTTGTCAACAACCAGGACTGACAAGCATATAAAACTTAAGAAAAAAAAGGCCTTATCTGTTCCATGGCAGGGATTCTTCAGATTGCAATAACAGTAGTAAATGTTGCTTGAACTTAATGTTTGAAGGAAATCCATGCACCTGGTAAATACGATGTGACGTCTAACATGCAGTGTTAATCTATCTTAAAAGCAAAGGTTTGGAGGACAATCCAAACACAATGGCTTTGTATAGCACCCACAAAAAAGCTACTTCAAAAACAGCTTCTGAAGCTTATGGAATTGACTTTCTGCAATGCGATTCTCAAAATTGTACTACACAAATTTGCAACTCCTGTTTCCACTTTTCCCATTTTATTCACATACAAGGGAGCTGGTATATGACCGTTTTCAGTTTCAGGATTTTCAATTTTTATTTAATCTTGCTTTTTTTCTTTTAAATTTGCGTGTTTCTTCACATCGTTACTTCCCCAACCCCCAAATCCCAGACAGTCCACTGTGATTGTGCAAAGGAGAGAGGAGGGCTTCTATTTATTCTATTTGAACAGAACTCGGTGATCAGTGGCATGGTCTCACTTCTTCAGCACTTGTGTCCTTAAGCTGCCTTATCAAACAACGGCCCTTCCCTCCCTCCATGTGCCTCATTTTCACAGTCCCTAAATGCGCCTCCCCATATTCTCCTGAGGAAAAAACAAACACTAATCTCTGCCCTTCCATCTCCTTAACAATACAGATGCAGGGTTGGCTTCCACCAGACCCCCTTCTCTTCTAACTTCCCCCTCTCAAGTTATTTTTTTTTCCTCAGTTCTTTCGGTAGCGATTCTTCGGCTTCTCACCACAGCCCGTGGCCTCGCACGAGGACAGGCCAGGCTGCTTGCCAGAGTTAATGCTGCTCAGAAGGGCAGGCAGCTCATTGGTGATTGCCCTTTCGATCTTTTCCAGCAGACAGCCCCCCATGTAGGAGCACTGAGCCGTCAGGGGCTTGAAGTTGGTGATCGGGTTGATGCCAAAGAAGTCACGGTAAGCATCTCGGTTGGGGAGGTCAAACTTGCTGACGTTGGTCTTGGCTAGGATGGATTTGAAAATGTAGAACTTGTCTGGGTCATCCACAATCTCCTTGAAGACCAGCTCAGGATCGCTGAAGAAGCTCATCTTGTCTTTGAAGGTCTGCACGTAGCGGTCTACCAGAAGGCCATGGATGCGCACACGGATGCCATGCTGGCGGATGAAGGCGATTTTGTTCTCCATGCGGTTCTCGATCACCTGGTTCAGATCTTCCAGGAGGGAGATCTCCTCCCGTTTGAAGAGGTCACGGCTGGTATCGGGTGCGTAGTCATATGGCCAGAAGGAGCTGACGTAGACGCGGGGTGGTTCGGTTACGTTGATTAGGGGAGCCAAGCTCCAGAAAAGTGCACCATAGACTCTCATCAAGTCCTGGGTTGCCAGGTTGTCGGCCTTGTTCAGGATGATACGGATCTGGGATTCACGACCCTTCAGCTGTCGGAAGAGCATTTCCAGCTCCAGGCCGACGTCCAACTTGGTGGGGTCAAAGACCACGAAGATCAAGTCAGCGCGGTCAATGAACCACTGGCAGACATCATTGAAGGGATAGCCTGGATGAAAGAAGAGAATATATTAACCTCTGGATACAGAGCTGATGCCTGATGATTTGCATTTTGAATCTGATTTACCTCTCTCTTGCTGCTTCCGGTTCTCAATGATTCCTGGGGTGTCAACAAAAGTCACACGTTCCAGCAGCTTGTGGGGCATCTCAATACCAATCAGCTTTTCCAGGAAGTTTTGGCCAAATTTCTCCAGGGGAGAGAAGGATCGGGAGCTGTCTGCAGCCATAACGATGCCCTCAACAGAACGGATCTTCTCCCCGTGCATGATTACAGTGAACTCAGAGGTAGTAGGCTCAGCTCCTATAGAGAAATTGATGGAAAACAGTTCAGTTGTGGGTGAGAGTGAAACGCTTCATAGTTTTGTAAAGCTGAAGGTAGCTCTAGATTCAGAGTTCTGAGGCTTTTCTGATTCACAAAGAACATCTGTGGAACCTACCTGTGTAGAGCTGGTAGGGGCTGTCGTGCATGCCCAGGAGGTAATTGATCATGGAGGACTTTCCTACACTCCAAGGTCCAAGGAACAACACCATGGGCTTGGAGGTAATCTCTCCATCTATTGGCCAAGGGGAGGCGACAGTGATTAAAACTTATCCAGATGCCCAAATCATCCTGTAAATGTACTCCAGTTCATCCCAGAGTTTGGGAGTTCGAGCTCGAAACAACTTGTGCTGAGCTGTAATTTGACACGAGTAAGGAGAAGTGAGAACTTGACATCTTGTCAGAAGAAGACAGTGTTTGCTGCTGTCTCCATTTTATTTTATTTCTCCTAAAAGGATAGTTGAGCTAAGCAATGATCCATTCAAAATGTGTACTGGATTTGTTTTTGGGATGAACTACTTCAAGTCTGACAGACACCAAGAAGCACATCAGTCACTGTCACTCAATCCAGTGCACACAGGAATATTTTGTAAGGCAGAGAGTAAACTAACAGTGATGAGGAGGAACTTGACAAAGCTGTTAGGCTGTTTAATAGCGCACAAATATCCAGCCCTGTTTTGGTGACACATGACAACACAGTGTCACTTCTCTGACTGAACTGAGCAAGGCTTTCAGAACAAGCTGTGCATTTCAAAGCAAGCCGCCATGTGTGTTGTGAGTGGACATGGTGTTCAGGTGGAGTTACAGTTTGTCTAAATCTGTCAAAGATTCAACGAAAAGGGAGGATAATATTCTTTTAAAGGAAAGAAAAAATAATGTCACCACACGAAAAATAAAAAATTAACCATTTTAAATGAACAAAAATCAAAATATCCTTTCCCAACAGTGACCCGTACTCAAACCTGCTAAAGCCAGATCTGCACATGCAAGCCCCTATCCCATATTTTACATTTTAGACCATTACTTAAGTAATTTGATGCTACATCTGCCAGTGAATACATTTGACAATGTGCTGCTTAAACTCTTAAAAAGATAACCCCAATTCCAAAAATACGGGATGCTGGGACGCTGTGGAAAACATAAGTGATATAGAATGTAATCATTTTAACATCTAGTCAGATGGAAATACATTTATTGATTTTACTCAGCCAGTACAATTATTTTGTAAATATCTGCTTACTCTGAGTTTGATGGCAGCAATACATTTCAATCAAGTCGATACAAGAGCAACAACATAGTGGGGAAGAAGTGGAATGCGGCAAACACACTTCTTTGGGTCAGTCCACAGGTAAACAAATTCATCCGTAACAGGTGATAGCATCGTGATTAGTCATGGAAAGCTCAGTTGTTCACAAGCAAGGATGGGGCGAGGTTCACCACATTGTCTAATACATGATTGAACACTTTGTAAAACATGTTTGCAAATGACTTTACTCAGCTTTTTTTTTTTTGGAATTAGGGTTGTATCTGTGTATTACATTTCTACCCTTTTAATTCTTGGTTTTGGTTAAAATTTTGGAAATCAGACAAAATAACTACTTTCACGTGAGGTATAAAACTGCTGCTGCCCTGCTCTTCATGGGATCTATCACTATGACGGCCACCATGAGAGTCACATCACACATCAGGTGTAATGGAAAGTGAAACATGGCACCCAGAGAGCAGGGAAGTTATTTTTTTTCTTTTTTTGTTAATTGATCCAGGTGACTGTAAGTGTGTGAGGACAAATGAGAAGGTGTGATGGGAAGGGGCTAAGCACTTGAGGCAGTGCCATGCACAGGTAAACCCCGCCCACACCCACCTGTGGCTGAGTCCCCCAGGGTTCGTCCGGGGTAGGCTGTTAGATGAGGGGAGTGGAGGGAAGTGGGGTGGACAGGAGAGGGTGGAACACAGACACGTGAAGGGAGGAGGTGGAGAGTGAAGGTGTGAAGTTTCTTAAAGAAACAGGGTGGGAGACGTGGTCCCATATTTGACCTATAATGATCGGTCAAACATGGCCTTCTACAAATGGTGCACATTCATGGTCAGGTGATAGAATGAGTGAGTTTAACAATCTTTTTTGTCAAAATGCTAATGTAATGTAATGTAATTTAATGAAGGAAAAGTTAATTTGTTGGCATGGTGCAAGTGGTACTTTGCATCCATGCCAAGCACTGAAGGCCACAAGAGGGCGAGATTTTATTTCACTGCAGTATGTTGCAGAGAGTTGCACTGACTTTGAACACTGACTGCATAGTATTCAATTGTTTTTGAAATAGACACATTTCCAGAAGTATTTAAGTAAAAAAAAAAAAAAATTAGAAGAAAAGGGGAAGAAATATGTTTAGGACCTATGAAAGAGGTTGTTGAGGTTTTACATATTCCTGGATCGACAATATTATGGAAGGAAAACTGTGTGGCCCTGAAATTAAATACAAATGCACTAATCTGAATGAAACTTTACAGGAGAACTTAAAACGTATTATATAGTTGAAAATATCAAACATCTCATATCCTCAATGAAAAAAAAAACCCCAAAATAGGCATTGAAATCTCAACAGTTTGAAGGAAAAAAAATGAAAAGAAATGTGATATTGTTGCATATTGGTTGATGGTATGAGAATGATGTGTATGTGGGTTTACGTACAAACAAGTCAACAAATCAGTCACCAAAGCAACCCAAACAGAAAAACCCACACGTCAGAACAAAGTGCAGATGTAGCTGTAGTCACTGTGATACCTGAGATCTCATGCTGCCTCAGCTCATTGTACTTGTAGGCCTGCTCCATTGGCTTGATGGATGTGTGGTAGATCTTCCGCAACCTCTCCAGAGCCGCTACAGGAGGACAATATCGAGGGGAAAGGAAGTTAAAGAAAAACATGTAAGAGGAGAAGTTTGTTTCTGCCTCAAATCTGCTTTTGTGGAGTGTAACAATAGTTCCCAACTTTTTTATCATCCTTGTGGATGGTTATGATGTCTTCTTGTAACATCTTGTAATGGATACATGCAGGTTATGCACAAGGGATATTGTTTTGTGCATACAAGATAATAATTTGTTTGCACTAGATAGCTTGTGAGCATCTGCAGTCGGAATGCATCTATAGTAAATGTTTTTTGTGAAGGGCTTTAAGGTCTCTACTAGGTAGCAGCAACATTTAAAGTTAGGAGAAAAACTGAATTGAGATTTATACTGTGACCTCATTCCAGCATCAGTGGATGAATACTGGCTGGGGAAATTTGCAAAGCACACATTTTAAATCATGATTGATCCTCACCTGCATAGTCTTTAGCTTTTTCCTCAGTTGCAAGCCGCAGCGTTTCATCAATGTGAGATCTGTCTCTGAGGACGGAAGTGAAATCTTCTTCTCCTTCTTCTGCAAAACAACATGAAAGTCCTCAGCACACTCTACAGCTTTAATGGCCTGATAAAGGATTAATGGAAGCAGTCAAACATGGGCAGAGTTATCGCAAACAAATCCAATGGCGGCTCCATAATGACACTCATACCCCAACTGATGGTGGTCAATCACACAAGCTCAGTGAAGCTACGCCCCAATGACTGCCGCTGCTGCTGCATCAGTCAATACATCCTGCATCTCCATACGTTCAGCTATGGCTGGGAATTCAGGTGTCACGTAGAGATGACTAACTAGAAACAGTGGGGGAGGCGAGCAATTTTGCAGTGCCAGTAGTGACTCAGACTGGGCAGATATTTGAGCTGTCTTGTGACCAAACGCCCCCACCCAAGCTTTGATTTCATCTGCAGCCGCACATATACCAAAGCCCTTGTTTACATTGTAAAATAACAACTCATAAATTATCGGCATGCAAGACTGACAGTCAGAAATGAAACAACAATATGTGGGTGATTACAGTGTGGCATCATGTTTCAAAATTCCCTGTTGTTTGATGCTCTACACAACACACACAAGGAAGTACGATCACCCACACGTTATTTCTGCTCTGTTCTGACTCTTTCCGTGTTTAGGTCATGGCTAATCTGGGAGTGTTTCCTTGAAACACAACAAATTCCAACATCTTGTAATATTTTTCTTTCTGCATGTAGACATAACTTGAGCCCATTGTGGCGTATGTTCTTGATACCCCACAATGGGCATGCATGTGGCATTTCGATGACTCACCCCACACAGTGTGCATGTGCGAAAGAGAGCGAGAGAGAATACGAGAGAACATATCCGCTCACTAGTGTGTCATGTCCACTTTTGAACATATCAGATGGCTTAGATCACAGCTGCCAGTACAATCAGGTCTTAATTTAGAAAGCAATCCCCAAAAATAAACAGACAAAGACCCTTGTTTGGCATCACCACTGGCTTTGTAACAGCAGCAGAGATAAGGGAGACAGGGAGAGGGGGACCTCCCCAGCACTGGACTGAATGTTCCCATCAGTGATATACATGATGAGACAATGCTGTGCAATCCTTCGTCTTTTCTCTTCTATATTTGCTGGCGTATCAACGACTTATCACATCGTGAGGTCTGTCCTTGTGTGCCTAGCCATCAGAGTGGGCTGCTCCATATCACCTCCCACAAATATGAGCTTCAGACAAACCCGCGACGGCGATAGCCTATATATAGGAGCAGCTGGGAGGTCTTCCTGGTTCACACTACTGTGTTCTGGGGGTGATAGTGGTGGTGGCACTGGTTGTGGGTTTTAGTATCCGAGCAACCAGACACACCCGTAATAGAGCTGTTAGGGAATCTTGACAGTATTTTCAGTCTGTCAGTGGAATATTAAAACAGATAGCTGCTTTAGGGATGGCAAGGTAGCAGTGATTCAGTTGTACACCAGACAGTAACACAGGATGCACACAGGATACTTCCTGTCATTTAAATTCATGTCATAACCACAGGAAACACGTCAACAGAATCACACAACCTGAAGTTTGATATACGCACACATTTTGACCTTGATCTCTTCCTTCTAAACATAACAGCTATTCCAACTAATTATATTCTATGTTCAGATGAGCAGACCTGCATGGAGAATCTGGAAGTGGTGCTCTTGCCTAAGGGGCTACCCTGTGATCTCAGTGACCAGCAAGGAACCGACATCACTATGCAATACTGCAATATGCAAATCCAGAGCTGACGGTGGTTAAGCATGTGAAAGGTGAGGTTATTTTTTCTTGTCGTGCACACAGCTGCAGACTCTGTAATGTATGAAACTGGTAGACACAGGCTTCCTCAGTTCGTCTGGTTATTTGTTGTAATGATTTTTGAAGGATCTTTGTCCATGGATGTGAGAGCTGAGTTGATTATCAGGCTATTTTTATAACAGCAGATAGATTTTTTTCCTTGTTTGACTCAAAACTGAAAAAGTTATACTAACATTCACCTGTGCCAACATTTGCTATTAATTTTTGTCACTGATGTCACTGGTTAGTGCTGTTGCTTCAAAGGATCAAAGTTGGTGGTTGGCATCCTTGTTGGCTCTAAGACTGTTTTGTGTGGATATCAGGACACGTTTTCATCTTATATAACTCAGTTTGAGGGAACTCCGCCCTCAGAGGGCGACACTGTTAAGGCATCCCACACTGCAACCTGGAGCACGGCCACTAGCCACGTGGCCAAAGACTTCTAGTGTTTCTGGCCAAGAGTCACGGCATGCTGCTTTGACAGTGCATCAAATGACGAGTAAAATCATCCGAAGGCCTGTTTGTTTACAAGCCTGATGCAAACTTGTTTATTTACAGCATGAAGGGTCTGGAGGGCATGACTGGAGAATTTCCTCTATCCATTCACTGAATATGCAGGAAGCACTCAGATAATCCAAGGATTCGATGGCATGTCATACCACATGAAGGCAAACAGATTTTAATTTGTGCACAAGGGTACAGTAATCTCATGACTTTAAAGGACTTGAAGAGACTCAAAGGACGCAGAGAGATATAGCATGGCTCAAGGCTCAGTTGGGATCCCAGCAGTTGCTCCTTTGCAGTCACAGCAATGACCAACCTGTTTCTGGTTAAGGAACAACACAGCATCACTGATTCTCCACGAGTCAAACTGCTAAAAATAAGTCTGTGTAATGTTGCTCCCAGCACGGTGCAAGAACAAGAGAAGCCAAAAGGTTAGGAGCCAGAATAAAAGAAGGGTGTGAGTAACACCACAATCCCGAAAAAGATGCAGTGACTAACCTGCATATATCACTGTGTAATTTAATGTGTACGGTGCCTGGAGTTAAGTGTTTATTCTTATTGCCTTTACTCTAGAGGCTATGGTTGGGTATATGGTAAGGACCACTCAAACCATGCACATTCATGCGCATTCATTCACCGGTGGTGGAAGTTGGCCTTCACGGTCCATCTGCACAACCAGTAGCTTTAACCATGCACACATATCTGCACATTGATGACAAAGCATAAGGGGCCGTTTGGTGGATAGGAGAGGAGGTGCTCTTCATAGAGGAGCTTGTTTAAGATAGAGAGGGATATTCGCATTCTGATGGTGCTTGGAAGTTTGTTCCATCATCTAGAGACCACAGAGTAAAACAGTTTTGATTGTGATTGCCTTGTGCGTAGGAATGGCAATGCCAGATTACATTCTTGGTAGGATCTTATTGTCACTTCTGACAATAAGCTGCATTGTCTGTACCAGTATTGGTCTCATGTTTGCAGCAAGCAGATGCAGCATGACTTTTACTTGCATGACCGTTAGAAACAATAATACATGACGTCACCTTGTTATACCATCTGTGATAAATGGCAGCCATGTTTGCAACCCCCACACAAGTTGGCTGTCTGTCAAACTGACTCCAATGGTGGAATAAATTACTGTTATCTAAACCAAGACGATTTGGCAAGTTGTGATAATTAAAAATGACTGTTAGGGGTTAAACAACACTGAGGATAATTCATATTAGAAGAAAAAAAGCCTTCTGTAGAACAGTTTCCAACTCTCGCCGGCTCCAGGCCATGTCCCTGTAGCACGCTGCAACTTGACTCATCAGTGAGAGGAATCATGTCTTTTATCACCAGCCTCTTGAGTGCGCCTTAACTGCCGTGAACGTGTTAACACCTCCCAGTCCAGTCAATCCCTGATGGAAGCTCAGGAACAGGGGTCTGCAAAGATCAGAGAGGTAGTGTTGCCCGCACAAGGCGAACCTTGCATCAGCGCTCCAGATTAACCTCGCAGGCGCCAGGGGAGTTGAACTCCGGACATCTGCGCCCATGTGTCCTCCATGAGCCCGTTGCCACACAACCCTGCTGCAGTTTGGAGAAACATTCTGGCGGCATCAGCACATCCAGCAGGAATGTTAGTGATTAAAGCTACTCTCAGCCTTAGCAGCTGGGTAAGTCATGCCTCAACTATAGATCCATGCAAAGAGGCCCAAGCATTACAAAGAATCCATGTAAGCGACTTTCCGTTCACAGCTTTTAGACGTTTGAATTTCTCTATGAAGATATCCAGATTTGAACATTACTCTGCCTTACTTAAGCTGTCTACCTTCCCAATATTTATTTGAATATGGTAACGGCTTGGGTTCTGCTGACAAAGTGCAACCAAAC
Organism: Karalla daura; assembly: GCA_029224185.1. NCBI lineage: Eukaryota > Metazoa > Chordata > Actinopteri > Chaetodontiformes > Leiognathidae > Karalla > Karalla daura. The sequence goes on along the minus strand of CM055203.1, from coordinate 10,669,972 downwards.
CAAGAGAGTGTTCATATAAGATTTAGATGAAGAGTTCATAAGCTCTGGAAATGACACACCGAAACAAACAAATGGTCTTACTTAATACTGGTAAAACATACAGCCAAGGATTACCCCAACATATATTACGTACTTACATGGATATGCATGTGTGTGCCAGGATGTATCTGCATTTACACTGTATATATTAGGTATCCGCAAGTGTAGAAGCCCAGGATTATGTTCTGCTTGCAGCACAGTGGAAGTTAATTGAATTAAAGAGAACATGAGGAGGGCGGCAGGACTGGAAGCCCCCAGTCAGAGGATTTAGCCTGAGCATGAGGGGATTCAAGCAACCTTAACTAAAGGCCAGGGGGTTCCACTGTAGAGGCATTTATTCCATTCAAATTTACATAAAACATTATCTAAATTAGCACTGATTTGCAAGGGTAATTATGAAAGGACAAGCATTTAAACTGCACCAATTAATGAGCCATATGTCAATAAATCAAAAAAAATGAACATAATTCTTCCCCTGGCATGGATTCAAGGTGTGATAGCAGTCAGCAGTGCTTGAGCAAAGTGTGGTGAGAAGAGGCCATGGATGGCAACAGGTGGCACAGCTTGTGGAGTGAGTACTCCCCCATAGTCCGAAATAGACCCACAATGGGTCAGAGGATGGACCGGGGTGGGGGCAGAATGGCTGCCTCCTATTTTAAGATTGTGACTGTCAGTCAGTATGGAGACCCAGAGACATACACATCCCTCAGAGTGGATTGTATAATATACAGAATAACCAGGTGAGAGCAACTGTACCAAGGCAACTATTTGCATGTTTACAAACAAAATGTCTCTGAATCTAAGGGATTTTTTTTACAATTACCTGTACAATTCTGTCTGAACTATCTCTATATTATTTCCACATTTTCATCTTGTATGTTTTAGACAATATCGACTACACTTACGTGCTCTTGCTTGCCCTCACAGACCATCCTGTGTAAGCCACATCCAGATTTTCAGTCCTCTAAGGGGTCATGAAATTTGAGTGACAGGCTGAAAAGAAGGACCAACGGCAAAGGCACCTTACAACAAAGGTGTTGATCTGGTGCCTCTATCCCTCCTGTCCTGCTTTAAAGCCCAGAAAGGACGTCAGGTGCCCTTGGGCCTCTAGGGCCTGTCTTAAGGAGGGGCATGTGGTGAGGCAATTGAGTACTGCCTACTACTACTACTACTATCCGCATAGGGGTGTCCCAGACATTCTGCATGCCATCGAGGGGGGGAATCACATGGCTACAGTGCCCCGTTAAATTTCCAAGTCTCCCTTCTAGCAAAGTGGGAAGGCCAAAAATGTCTTACTGTATTGACGATGGATAGTATTTCCGCTTGAGTATAAACATACTGGTGTGAAGACCCAACGAAGGTGCCTCTGAGGTTGTAGTACATTTGGATGTTGGAAAAAAAAAGACAAGTCAGCCCTATGATTCTGAGTGTTGCACTAATGACATTTCTATCTTGCATTAGCGGCTTTTGCACATAAACCCATCTTATGACATTGGGTCAGTCAGCACCACTCTCACAAGACTTGATTAGTGTAGGGTTTCCAACCTTATAATAACCTTAAATAACCAAACAGTTACTGTAGCAACCTATGTTTACTCCTACATGACAGAGTGGTGTCAGACCCCAGGTGGTTATGTAAAGCACATTGACTCGTCCACACCACAAAAACACATGTGTTTCCTGTGCATCCTTGCATTTGAGATGACAGAGGATGGCTATTTAACAACTATACGTAAATCAAAGAAACAGGCTGGACTACATCTGAGGGTGTTCACACTGCTACGTTATATCTGAGCATAGCATCACTGTCAGGCAAGTGCAAAACTTATCTATCTCACCATGACAACTACTGCTTTTTTCAACTGTTCAGTTTCATTTTATTTGAAATCATACATCAGGTCGACTAAATTGCGATGTTATGATGTAACATGAATGCCTACTTTTTAAAAATCGACTTAACCCCGGGGCTGTTACACATCCTAGGATGAAATGATGGGGAATTGATTTACATTCCTTGGGAGGAGATTAGCCTTCTTGCTCCTCTCCGCAGAGTTAATTTCAATGGAATTCCTGCCAGCGATTGAACTGATCAATGTGCAAATGATTAGTTGGGTTGCAAAGAGTTCATGATTATCATAACTGCCAACAACGTGTGCCCTGAAATTACAGTGTGCCCTGCAGTAAAAAAAGAGGAAATCAATACAGTAATGTTCATATGCTATAGATTTATAGACCAAAAGGCACCTGCACGGGCTTGCAGATGAGATCTGTGAAAGCGCAGGCAGCAGTCAAAGCCCAGCCCCTCCTGCCTGGAGAATGCATGTCCCTATAAGGCCAACTGCTGGGAATAAATTGCGATTGTGACAGTGCAGAGTGACAGCAGCTGTGCAGCATATCTAAAGGGAAGCACAGGGATGGGAGGGGTGAGGAGTCAGGAGGTAAGGCGAGGGAGGGAGGAAGTATAGTGAACAGTGTTGGGTTTCAGGAGGCCTTCCAATCTTAGACACCTGACTGCAGCCTGGAATATGAAGGCCTGGGCCCGGGCTATGGAACTGAACGCCACCCCAAGGACGGACAAGGGTGACAGACAAGGGTAATGCCAACTACTCCAGTCCAGACCCACAGACCAGTCCGCATTTTTAGAGTGGGTAATCTGGGAGGAGGTATTGCCACTATGACATTGAACTCCATGGGCGCCATGCAATCATATTTATGGCGGGATTGTTCTGGTCCCTGTAGTTTACGATGCTGTGGATTAACATCAAAGGAAATGTTGCCCCCTATAGGAATTTTAAATCCACGGATACCCCTTCCAAAACTAATCATTGAAAGTAAAACTAAAGAGCAGAGTGAAAAAAGAAAGAAACACAAGTGGCCAAAAATGTGCATTGAACTTCCCCATGTAGCTGTACTCTCTTTGGTTAAGACTTTCCATCAGCTGGTGCCATGCGTTAGGACAGCTGACCTGCTGTCAGTCCAACAGAGAGGCGGCACTCTAGATTAAATAATCCTCAACCACTTGCCTTTCACAAAGTCACCAGTATCATTCTAGTGCAACAAAAAGGTGTTCGACTGGAGCCTTTTGGATTTCAACTCACAAAGACGACTAGAAAGAGATGCCTGGATGTGACACTTTCTGTCTGGGGCCAACAGTTTAATTATAAACTGTGACAGAGTTTAAAGAAAGACCCGGGGTAACGTTTCTGTCTCTGTCTATCCATGGCTGTCACCATCTCCGTGCACAGCCTGGGCCATTCCTGAGCAAACTGTCCCGACAAATGACACAAGACCCTCTTTACCACCACTGCTGACTGTATACCACCTCATGATCATGGCAACAGTCTCAAACTGGTAATCTGAATCTCCCACTGCGCAGTCAAGAAAATCAAGCATTTATTAAACCATCATCTGACCCTGAGCCACATCACTTCATTCATTGGCAGTCCTTGCATACAAATCCCATCCCATGCCAACATCGCAGTGGCTACCTCATACAAAAACAAAGGGAATCCAACAGATTCTTTCAAGAAATTCTCACCACAATCCTTACCTGCTGTGGCCTGCAAAAGCAGCAGAGAGAGGAAGCAGCAGATCAAGACTGTACCCTTCATGATGGCTGCCAGGAGAACTGTGATCGTCGCACAGACTATATATACCCAGGCAGGAAGGTTAAAGGGCACGCAGAGAGGAGAGGTGTGGCCTGGACAGGGCCAGTTGGTGGAGGGGCTGAGGTCTGTGTATTCGAGGTGTTGCAGCAGTCCTGGCATGCCACAGGGACTCTACGTATACAAGCAGCTGACTCTCCTTTTTAGAGAGGTCACAGCTTGGCCCTTTGGCATCAGTACACCAAGACCGGGACTCAACTCATTCAACTTTTCCAGTGATAATTTTACAAAGTTTGTGTTTGAGGAAAAGAAAATTGGTACGTTGAATAACAGAAGTAATGCGTCTTACCAAGAACTAGAAGATCCATTTGATAGAATTCATTTATTTTTTTTTATTTATTTTTCTTTTTTTTCTCACTGTTGAATACTTAAGCTTCTCTATGCACAGTGATGAAGGTGCACGGGGCTGTTTTCATAACATCCTGTGCTGTGCTCAGCGAAAGTTCACTATGCTGGTAATTCAAAAGATTTTACATTGTAAAATTGCAAAAGCATATCAGAATCCCAGTTATTAGTCAAATTGAAGTGTTTTACATATCTTCAAACATGTCTGGAGAGGATCATGACTGTAATACCTCCTTTGCCGAGTCTGCTAGAAATGATCCACCTCGTCGGAGCCAAGCATCTTCTCCTCCACCTCTCTATTAAACTTAACCGTCCAACTACAGACTTCTTTGCTGAGGGAAGACGTCTTTGATTTCTTTGAAAAGAAACTACACCTCTGTCTGCATTAATTATGGAATGATAAATCATGTATTAGATCCTCCACAATAAGCTGCCATGGTTGTTTTGGATGAACAAATTACTATTTTTTTCCACTTCCATTCTACATGTTTTTGCACTAAATGTCCCTCAAGCGAGGGATAGTCTGGCATTGGAAGATGCTGTCAAGCCTGTATTCTAGTAAAGAAGACACAAGGCTCACTTGGCAGACATGTTGGGGTGCTATGACAAAACGAAGTGTGCAAGAGGAGGGGCAGCATGCGTTGAGGAAGAGGGTTTGTCTGGAACATAAAGACCCCAGAGTCAACCTAGAATCCCTAACACAGCTAAACGCTGGGCGGATTACTGCTTTATCACACCCGAGCAGACACACTGCGCTCAACATAATCTCACAATTCCTTGGGAATCAACATCTCAACTGTAAATTAATCCCCAAATATGGCAGGAGTTTCTTACGTGAGCATGTCCATCCTAAATGACTTGGGAAGCGTGTCCAAACAATGCAGCGTGTTCACTTCGGTGCGTGAAAATGCTTTAATCCTGACTGATGGCAGGATGTAGCTGAGAGGCATGACAATTTGTTTTTGAGAAAATCTCTCTTATGCATGCTAGCAAACAAAGTCTTTGTTAATTACAGATGACAAGCACTGGCATCGCTCACCTTTAAAATTTGAGTCTGCTTTTTCAATGCGAGCACCTGGGAAATACCCCCATACAAAGATTTATCACTTTTGAATAGTGGCTAAGACATTACAAAGGGATATGCTGAGGGATATATTATTCCGTATTCAATAAGGAAAGACTGCATTTATGTTAATACGTATAATTAACATTACAGCCATAGTCATGGTTAAAAAAACTCAGATATGTGCACTAATCTCTCCAATTAACTACTAACAGATGATTAGAAGCTGCCATCAGAGGTATCTGTTAGAGTTTTTCGGATTTACATCCAGTGTCATTAATGTTGAAAAGCAGAACTACAGCCCTGCAAAACATAGCAGCAACGCTTGTAAAAATGTAACTTATTATGAGTCTTTAATACCAGAGTGAAAATAAGGAACATGACCCCAGTGTCCTCAATGACTGGCATGACTGGGCTGGTGACTTGAATACAACTATTTTCATGCTATAGTACAGTGTTGTGTACAACTACTACATTGTTTAGAGTCACAGGTCCTTACTTTCCCTTCAAACCAGTTCCAGTGCCGGTTCCAGGCTGGTGCTAGTATTAGTGCTGGTTCAGACCAGTTGCTTTTCCAGCTTTAAAGGCACGTAGTTAGGCCACTTCATTAGACTGTTTTTGTAGTGTGCCTTTTTTAAATCATTTTTTCCATGGCCTTTTTTGATTGAATAGCTGAAGTGACAGGAAATGGCGAGAGGGGGAATGACATGCAGGGCTGCCAGTGAGATTTGAGCTGGGGACGCAGCAGTGGGGACTGTAGTCTCTGTACGTGAGATGCCTGCTCTACCGACTGAGCTAAGCAATCTCTATTACATCGTTTTTATCGTTGCCAGCCCGACCCAGAGGACTAAGTTCGGGACATCAAAACATGGATTTCTCTACAACTACCTGTTGCTCTCTCAACCACTGTCCTTTGCAGTGTCTATAGTCTTTTTTAAGCTTCTTTAACCATTGTTTCATCATGTCTGCAGATTTTCTCCTGTAGCAAGAAAAAATAGGGCAGACATGTGTCTGTTAGTTTCAGTTTCCCTGTCCCAGAGTCAAACATAGGTGGTGCTTACTCCTGGCCCAGCAAAGCAGTGCCACTACTTTCAAACAACCAAAGAAAACACCCCACTGCTCAGACGCTCAACTAGTTCAAGTCACTTGTGCTCACCTACAGAATACTAGGTCTGCTTCCACTTAGCTCATTTAAGTGCTGTCTGGGACATTTGTAGTTTCCTGATGTTTATCAACCACCACCAAAGCAGGGGACTTTCTATATTCAAAACACTTTTGAAGACTACTCCAAGAGAATCTGTTCTCCTAACCTGCTCTTATCTAGCATGGCTCTTATTCTTCCCTTTGCGTACGTTTATCTTCTCTTCACTAGTGCTGTGCATAAGAATGCCTCAATCTCATCCCTTGGTCTGAATAGACTACGAAGAGCAGAATGTAGTGCAATTATGCAGCATAGTTACGTTTTTTTTCTCCTTTCTATGCAAGTCGCTTTTACTGTAGGAGAATGACGAAGAGATAAGACTTTGGTAAATCTCCTCTATTCATGCATACACTGCAAAGCTTGTGCACACAGCCGCCTATTGTGGCTTTAGATGCTTTCTGTCAACGCTGATTAACAGTCATTAAACTTTGCACTATGCTAACAGTGTGGAACGAGCCTTGGGTGTCTGCGGACAGAAAAACCAGAGGTATTTCTGAATGAGGGTGCGAGTGTGCGAACATGAGGCTCGGGCTGAATGAATGCATGTCGGGGGATGATGGCAGGAGAAGCCACCCACTGTCCCTGGTGTGTGCATTTCAACTGTCACAGAGACAGTGGTCGATCTTAATTTAGCAATGAGCCGCAGAGCAGGAGGGGGGTGGAGGGGGGGGGGGGGCTTCAAAATCCCAGCACCCAATCAGGAGCAGACACTTGTGCATCAACTGCACTGCAGGAGGGACGGCCAAACAGGGCTGCAGAGGAGCCTGATTCAGCTGGCAATGTTATTATTAGAGGTATAATAACGGTTAATGCCACAGAACAGTTAATATTTCCCTCATGGGTACATATCTGTATTTATATACTTTGCTGCCACTGTCAGATTTGTGCTTTCAATCTAGGGTTAAATCACTTGAATAGAATCACACTTTCACAATCTCACACACTCACACATACAGGACCCAATGCGTAAAAAACAAAGTACAAACTTTATTATTCTGTCTTTACAAAGGCACAAGCCTCTTTATTCCCAAAACATTTCTCTAAAAAAAACACAACAAAAACAAAACAAAAAAATAGCTTTTGATGACCATATGAACAACAGGTCTAACAAAAAAGGTGTACAGAGAACAAGACAAAAGGAGAGGGAGAACAGGTAGATGTGAAATGTGAAGGGAGACAAGAGATAAACAAAGACAGCATAAAGGATTATACAAAAAGGAAAAAAAAAACAAGATGTGAACAGGACGAGATGGAGGAATGGACGTGGAGGGAAAGGGGGATACGCAGCTGTGCGTTTTCACTCATAGACCTCAAGAGCTTCAGCTGAGGAGATGCCCCTTTACAAAAGTAACAGAGGCGGCTCCAGTATAGTACAGTAAGTGCTTTGTAATCTTGACTCCGTCGAATGATCCCCAGGCCCACCCCCCTCATCTGACAATCTGATATGTCCACATCATGTAGATGGAAATCAAAAGTTGTGGGATTCAGCAGAAAAAAAACAAACTACTGAACACAGATGCTCTGAGGGAAACCGGGAGAGCTTCTGCACAGAGCAGAGCTGGCAAACCACCTTTCCACCATCCAGGAATCGCCTTCCTGTAGCGTTAAGTACTGGGAGCACGTCCCGCTATTTAGTTTGACAGACACGTCACTCTTTTCAGTGCAGCAAAGATCGATGCCTTTTTTTTCTTCTCTTTTTTTAAAGGGCAGCTCCATGACGGGAATCATGATAGATGAGGTGTGTTCGATAAAACACAGTGTCTGTCCAGCAGTTCAAAGCTCCATCTATGACGCAGAGGATTCTCATAACAAGTGTCAAGAGCCAGGAAGCCCTAACTGCCACCTCCACATGCACAAGGTCCGACTTTAGAAGAGCAGCCCGATACGAAAAGAAGGAAAATTTCATGGAATGTAACAATTACTGGTGGATTTCACTCCCCTGACATACACGCGTTTCTCTACTTTGATAGTGCACGCTGGGGGCGAAAAACGGTGGCAAATCATCACGCAAGTCTAAAGAGGGAGGAAATATCAGGAGCATTGGAGTGGGATTAGTATTCCAGCAACCTCTTCAGTTTGTTTTTTTTTTTTATAACAAAACATACATAAGTGAAACAGACGATATAACTGGGAATATATATATATGGTAAGCCGCCCCGGGGTGTTTGCCGAGCCTGCTTTGTAAAGGATTCCAGCGGGCGGCGAGCGGCCCAGATCAAGTGTGCAGGTTGGGGCTGTGGCGCCCCCGGGGGCTGTGTTAAGGCTGGCTTCACAGTGCCTCCCCTGCACCCGCGGCCTCTCAGTAAGGCGAGCTGCTGCCTCGCTCTGTCACAACGTCTGCCCGCCCACGGCTCCAGGCCACAAAAAGCACAAAGAAAGAAACGTACGTGAATAAAAAGGAAAAAAAGAAACAAAGCACGGCGCACCTGGCAGAGCCGGCGCGCGCTAAATGACAGGAGATACAGGTAAAGAGATGCATAGAGCACGTGTGGCCGAGCCCGCCGCCCCCCTGGCACGTTCAGACTGCACCGGGCGGCTGCGCTGTCTCTGAACTACGCTCTACTTTGATAGGTGTCCCTGCGGTCAGCAGGGGCCTGCTATGGGCTTAATAAAGGCAGCCCTTCATTCGATTGAGCGAGCGAGTGATTGTATGTCAGTCGGATCTGTGTGTGTGTGTGTGTGTGTGTGTGTGTGTGTGTGTGTGCGCACACACACACGTGTGTGTCCCAGGCTGCAAGGCTTCAGCGGCTCTGCTGCAGACTTCCAGAGTCTCTGACCGCTGAGCCGTGCTGATTCAAAAAAGGGATGCACAAGTGTGTGTGTGGATGCAAACGCACACACCGAGACACACACACACACACACGCACCAATGGAAACCACTCACGAGTGCCCACAGAATAGCTTATTTAACAAGCCAGGTGCTTTTCTATTCAAGAGGGGAGGGCGTCAAGAAATGTCAAAGCACGGATATTTTCATCTTCTTTCTTTTGTTTCCCAGGCCATGAGTAAAAGGAGAACATGCCCAATACATGTGTGGGATTACTGGGAACCCAGCCCAGTAAATGAAACGCAACAAACAAACAAACAAACAAACAAAACAGACAGAAGAACAGAGACGTGAGCCAGTAAGCACGCTCTCTCCTCCAAAGCTTCAGCCATGAGTACAGACTCTTTTTTTTTTCCATTACAATCACTTGATCTGGCTGGTAACAGAGTCTCGGAGAAGCAGAACATGAACAGGTAAACTCCGGAGTGCGGCGACACACCCTCTCGTAAGATGCCCAAAACAGGTGGAACTCAGAGACAGTCTTGTTGGCTCACAGTGTCTCTCCAGACAGCTCAGAGAAGCAGATTTTAAAGGATGTTCATCCCAAAGGGAATGGGGGGGAAAAAACAAACAAACAAACAAAAAAAAGAGACTTTGCCTCCAGTTTTGTGGTTCAGTCACATGGCTTCAGGGACGAGACAAACTGCCCCAGTGATCAGTCGGTGGCTTTTACCGGACGTTGGCAATGCTAGTATCCAGTACGGCCGAGTGTTTGTACACGAGTCAGTGAAGTTTTAACGACCCTTTCTAGAGAGTTTGGATGTGTTTGTGTGAGAGAGGGAGAGATAGGAGGCTGGAGATGAGCAAAGGAAAGATGCGGATGTGTGAGTGTCTAGGTGTAAACCTACTCGGGCTGCCTACGGTACAACCTGCACGAGTGCACGCTGAAACGAGAAAATCAAGGGGATAAAAGAACAGAATAGAGTGCTTCAAGCTGTCTACCAGCCCTGTTACCGTCCGCTGAACCAGAGTGCTGTGTGTGGGGGGGTGTGTGTGTGTGTGTGTGTCGCCTCCTGTAGCCCTGTTCCGCTCAGGGCGTGGGGGGGGGCTGTGTGTTGCGTGTGTGTGAGTGTGTGTTGTGTGAGGCAGCGTGGCCGGGCTCAGGGCAGGGAGCAGTCGTCCGGCCCGTCGCTGTTGGAGGCGGTGTCGGAGGCCGCCGCGTCTGACGGCACGCGGCCCGGGGTGACGATGACCGCCCGCCGCTGCTCCTCCTCCCCGCCGCACGCCTTCCCCTGGGTGCCCTCGATGTGCTGGATCGCCTGGAGACAGACGGACGGACGGACAGACAGACAGGAGGGTTGGGGGTGGGGGCCATGTCAGCAACAGCAGCGCCCTCTGCTGGTCAGATAAAAAAGACCACGTCGCCCGGGTCTTACCTGAACGATGGTGTCCAGGTTCTGTCGAGACGTGGACACCGTGTTGATGACGGACGCCGGGCCCATGGTTACCACGGTGACGTGATGGGGCTGGGGGGGCTGGCCCGGGGCGGGCACTATGACCGTGGCGTGGTGTGTGGGGGCAGGGGGAGTGGCTGGGGCAAGAACCTGCCGGAAAGAGGGTGAGGAGGCCAGGTGAGTGCAGCACTACGTTGTCAAAGCAGCACTAGGACAAACCTGTGAAAACGCCATAGAAACACGGTACAAACAAGCTCAGACAGACGCACACAGCCTCGCACACGCGCAATAATTGGGAAGGCAGCTCCCAAAAGCAGCGTATTGAATATTAACCAGGCCAGATGTCAGGAATATTTAATCCAGCTAAATGTTCTCATGCCCTTGTGTTTGGGGAGGGGGGGGGTGGAAGCTTCTCCTCTCTAAACCGAGCTTAACAGGGAGCTGCTTTTTCCCTGGAAGGGCTGCATGGAGGGGATGCTCAGATTTCTTCTGAGAGCCTGGCACCGAGGGGGCTTCAGATCAATACGAGTCAATCAGGTGGGAGCCCACGCCCCACTCCCTTACCGTGAAGTGAAACTGGCCCAGTTTCATTCAACGTTCAGTCAAATGTTCATTACAGCTGCTCGTCTTTCTACTCTGGGTTTCCTGCCTTCCACAGACATTTAGCTGAATTTCTTCACCATTTCCACACCGGATAAAATCAAAATCTCAATCTCCGCAGCTTTTATAGCATTTGATACATTTTGCAGTCTTGATCGCTTCTTTAAGCCTGATGCTTGAACTAATGACATCATGTCAGCAAAGTGTGCTGCGTGGAGATCTGCAGAGGAGGAGGAAAAAGAGGAAAAAAAGAAACACAAAGTGGATCCTGTGCTCAACTTCTTGAAGAAAATGCGGTGCATACACAGTCTAATTCCTGCACAGTTAAGTAAATGCGATTAGAGCTCGTCCAGCTCTCCCTCGTAGCAAGACGGGAGGGAAGGCTAACGCGCTCCATTTCATTTGCAGTCATTTTCTGTCACCCACTCTTGTCCTGTCAGCTCGCAGCGGTATTGATTCGAGGTCGCGTTGCCGGGCTCTGCTCGGGAGGGCTGGGGGTGGGGGGGGTGGGTCACGCCGTCACGTGACCCACCCACGGCGCATCAATCATCTGTGAGTGGCGGCGCCCGGCCGCCGCGGCCCCGGGCGGGCAGACGGCGCGGGCCCATTGATTTGGCATCGTGTTGGGTCGGGTGCTCGGTGCAGGCGCGTGTCGGGCCGCAGAGGTGGATATACTACGGTGCACTGTGAGATGGTTTCAGGTGTGTTTACGCACCCGATATCCTATGACATGATTGATTCTAAGTCCACAGCGACACACAGCGAGGGAGCTTTCCTTGGTGCCAGCTGCCTGATGAATTTAGGCTAAGGAGCCCAAAATAAACAACGTTTCTCAAAAACATGCAAACAGCTGAAACAGCTTGGTCCGAGGCAGCTGCTGGAAGCGTTAGAAGACACAGGCGTAAACCAAATTTATTCTGGATGTGGCGCTTTGGATTAAAAAAATATTTTGGCGTTATTAAAATCAGCTCGGGCCTGATCCAGACATCTGACGCACATCTCCAGCTTCGGGCGGGAGGCTCGTTCGCCGCTTTGTTGTGGCTCGTCTGGCTTCAAGCGACGGCCACAAACGGCCTCCAGTTACAACAATGCACTGAAGACGTCGACTGCCATGATGTGGCCTCAGAGTGGCTGCCGGGATGAGGACTGAGCTCACTCCTGGGCGCACACAGGCTGCGCCGGGAGGATGCAAAGCCGAGCGAGAATGGCCGACGCTTCCCGAACGTTCCTGGAAATGGATCAAATCAAATTTTCGTCTAACTGTGTTTCAGCCTGGTATGCGTAAACCTGGTTTTGTACTTAAGGCTTACGGAAGTTAACCGGTTAGCAGAAGAAGAGGGAGGGGTGGTGGTGGTGGGGGCGGGGGGGGGGGGGGTTGTCAGCACATGAGCATAATTCTCAAAGGGATTTATGTGCGAGCGAATGTTTCCAACCTGTGGGCTTCGGGCAGGAGTGAGGTCCCTCTCCAGCTGCTTGTGCTGCTGCAGATGAATAAGGCTCTGTGTTTGGGCCTGCTGGTCCTGGACCTGCTGGGCGATCGCCTTCAGTTTCTCTGGGTATAACTGGGCGTCGAGGGAGCGCATCTGCCACACGGGGCAGAGGGCATAGGGCGAGTTAGGAACTGCGGGAGCTGCGTCGCTGGGACAGTTTGAGCTGCGCGCCGGGCCACACCGTTACCTGATCTTCCAGAATCATCCGCACCGAGCGCTCTTTCTCCAGCTGCTGCCTCAGCTCGATCATCTCCCTCCTCAGATCTTCCGTCTTCTCCTCCTCCAGGATGTCTGGCGAGCCGATGCCTTCGTCCTTCTCCTCTGCGCGCCTCCTCTTCGGGGAGGACCCGCTCAGCTCCTGGAGCGGGGGGGCAAAAACAGCGGCTTTAGTTTAGACTCTGAATGTGATAAAAACTGAACAACCCCGGGCAGAGCTTTTGAGACGGCGACGGTGCTTTACTTGGATGATTCGTTTGAGCTGACTGTTCTGCTGCAGGAGCCGCGTCTTCTCCTGCTCCAGAGTGAAAATGTACTCTGCGGTCTGCTGCAGGATGGCCGCCTGGGGAAGAGGGGGATAGTGTTACAGGTTTGTTAGGAGGGCGAGTTCAGAGTCCCCCCCCCACCCCCCTCGCCTCTCAGCTGCATCACTCTCATCGCCCGATTCCAAACTGGAGCTTGTGACCCACCTTGCTGAGCTTTTCTCCATCGCTGTGTGGGATGAGTGTTTTAAGTGCCTGGAATCCAGCATTGATGCTCTGCATACGCCGACGCTCGTTGCTGTTGGCGATCTCTCTGCGAATTCGCCTCTCTTGGTCGCGCGCTGTTTCTGGGGTCAGAGGAATGTTGGCCAGACTAAAGGGGGAGGCACATGGGGGGCAGATTAGTGTCCGGGCAGACATGGGAAGCACGACAACATGCATCTTCGGTGGGACCTTCTTCCCCAAAGAGCTAGAGCGAGAAGTGAGTAAACTCCTTTAACAGCGTTGCAACAAAGGCCATCAGTAACACAAAGGTGAATTCAACCTGTTGATCGGCTGTTGCAGGTTAATGCCCAACAATGACAAGTCTCAGAACATATTACACGTCACTGCGTGCTCTCCACCTTTAGAGCAGGTTATTTGTTTGCAACCAAAAAACAAGACTAATTGGCAATAAAAGTAACATTTATTGTTCTCGACTGTATTACTGTTGTGACCCTTCAGGGTTTTTTGGGTTTCTGGGCCCGGTTCCTATTCGCCTCCACTATGATGAACTTTCCTCAGAGCAAAACCATCTCTGTGTTTTCGATGGAGAGACTCTTCATTGGCAGTGCAGATCAAGTACGGACCGAATATCCAACCCAATCCAGTTTTTACACTGGAAATATGAAAAGAAAGCATTCGGAAATAATCTAATCTTGTGTATTATCTAATATTTTCTCATCTATTTATCCTTTATTCTCTCTGACCGTCGTGAATTTATTTTCTGCTAACTGAAGCACTTGGTTGTTGTTGAGCTGCATTGCACAATACAAACTGAGACTTCTTTAAATCCTCAAAACCTTGTGATGACAACAGGAGGCACTTTGAGACCAGAGCAGATTCTGGAGGGCCACATGATTAAATACACTATGCTGGGCAGTCCAGCCTGTGATTTCTGTTCACCTGTGTTCACTGTTGTCAGGCAGTGCACCTGACAACAGTGTCTTCTCGGTTTCTGCGGGGTGTAATTACACTTTGCTATGAGACTGTTAACATCTCCGACCTTAAACTGGCCCTCTCTCCCTGTGCTGTGCTATGATTCTTGGAGGGGATAGTCTTGGTGAACTTCACCGACATCCTCTGCATCGTGCCCAGTATCTCTGGGACCCTCTCTGGCCGAGCTCTTATCTGTACTGACTCAGCTGCCTCACTGCAAACACTGGGAACAATTGTGCAGACACAGATGAGTAAAAGGAGTGCATGTGTGTGCGCACACACACACGCACACACAGATACACGTGCATGTACCAACACTGCAGCACCACATCCAGCAAACACATTCACTGCCAAAACACAAGCAACTGGGCCCAGACCTCACCATACCACCCAAACACAAACTATGACAAAGGAACACACTGGTTCCTCATTAGAGTGGCTTACAGTGGGGTAATGAACACCAGGCAACAAAGCAAAGCTGGACTGACTTTTATTGATCAGTACCTATAACCAGAGTAATGATTCAAGACTTGAGGAGAAAAAGAACAAATATATTTGACTGTTTCAGTTCATCAGAACGGGGCCAGATAAGCCAGTCTGCTGCTGAGATAAATAGACAGACAGATAGTTTATTGATCCCTTGGTGAGGTTTCCTTTGGGAAATTCAGGTTCCAATATCATAGGGTTTTTTTCTACAGCGATGTGACAAAATATCCATGAGGGAAATCATTGCAAGTAATTGAAAATAATCATTGCAGGAACGCAAAATGCAAGAAATGACTACTTATTACCGTGTTTTTATTTGCAACTTAAGATAAGATTATGGTTAACAATTTTAGCTTTTTTTAGACACATGTATAGAAACTTTATTAATCCGATGGAGAGTCTCAAAAAAATTTTCCCCCCAAAAAGGCAAACATTTGACAGTTCATGTAGTGCATATCAGACTGGGACTCGGTTTGATTTTTAACGATAGTGGCTTTAATTATCACACTATCCAAACCACACAACGCACCGTAAGATAAGGACGTGTTCAGTCGTCTACAACCATTTGCGGACTCAAAATTTAGGAGTTCAAGGCTTTAAAATTAATAAATAAACAAGGACTACATTCTGCGCGTCACTCACTAGCAGCAGCGGCGGATGCCTCCGCCTCCCTCCGCTAGCAGGGCTGCGGACGTATCGACGGGCCTTCCGCGACACACACACCCCCTTATTAATAACACCACTTTTAATTTTCCTGCCTCCCCGCGAACGTCAAAATCTCCCTTTCCCCCCGGACACGCCGGGAGAAATACGACTTCCCCGTTTAAAAACACAAAACCCGTTTTCCACGCCACACACGTAGACACATAACACCTCCGAGAGGAGTTTTTTTTCCTCGCGTCCTCCGCCATTATAACAATGCGGCAGGCAGCATGGCAGAGCTGCGGGGTGAAAAGACGCAGTGAAGGCGACACGAAACCCGCCGAAAGACGCTCGGAAACGGCTCCAAACGCGCCAACACGTCGAGTGGGAGCGATTGAGACTTTGGTTGTACATTTTCAGTGCGACACAAACAGGAAACAAAACGCCAGAGTCGCCCCCCCTTCTTCATCACTACAAGCACAAGCCACAAGCATGGCCGCACTACCCACAATAACTTCGGGATCGCTGCGAGCCAGATCACTAGAAAAAATAGACCCTTCCTAAATAAATACAAAAAAAGGACAAGCGGCTGCCATTCTGGAGCACATAGCATCAGCTGTGCAGGGACTCCGGAGTGGTATATTTTAAGGGGATAAACTGAGGGAAGCTCGAGCTGGGGTGGCAGCGTGGTGTGCGCGGAACCACGTGGTTTATGTTTGCTAGCCACAAAATACATCGATTTCGCAGTTAAAACGCATAGAAATCCGCTCCGGGGAGAGATGTGATCCCCACTGGGTTCCGTGAACGCACCATGATTTAAGGGGTGCTGTGGGGGGTTTTATTTATTGATACCCCGCAGCTGCTGCTCCTCCGGGAGCATGTACACAATAACACACCAGGTGAAGCATGTTGTTGTCCTCATGCACACACACACTCACGTATATACACACTTTCCTTGACTGCACATACCTGCAAAGACCTCCGATTACTTCTTTCTCCGTTTTCCTGAAATGTTGCAATGAGGGCACCTTCTGAGATGGTACCATGAAATACTCCATGCTCGCCTCTCGCCAGTTTTGGTTCACCCCCCTTTCCTTTTTCTCCTCTTCTTTTTCTTGTTCTTCTCGCCCTTCCAAAAAATAAAAAAAATGATCTAAAATAGAAATATGAGGTGAGCTTGAGCGAGAAAATCCCAGGTTAGAGCCTCAAAGTCCCTCTGATCTGTGTAATGTAGTAGTTGAGAGTTGTAATGTTACTCGACTTCCAGCTGATGGGGTTCCCTCGTTGTGTGTGGCTCTCTCTCTCTCTCCCTCTCTCTCTTTCTCTCTCTCACCCTCCCTCCCCTTTGCTTTCTCTCTCTGCATGACCGTGTGTGTGTGTGTGTGTGTGTGTGTGTGTGTGTGTGTGTGTGTGTGTGTGTGTGTGTGTGTGTGTGTGTGTGTGTGTGTGTGTGTGTGTGCAGCTGATCGGATGGCTTTCAAGGCGGGAAACAGCTGGTAGGAGTCACACCGCACTATACCCCCCCCCCCTCCCGAAAAAAACCTCCTCCTCCTTCCGCAGAGACGAGGCACTGCATGTAAACAAAGGACTATTTAACGCGGAAACAGACAGAAAAACACACATGTGGAGTTGTAGAAAATTTAAAATGACAAGTTAAATGACAAAATAGTTCATTTGTGATGTCTAAAAGCAATAACCCCCCACCGTTTGATATGGTTTGTCCCAGTTTATTTAATAATTTTTTTTTTTGAAAGGTGCCTTTCCCTGGTTCTCCATTTTGGTAGGGGAGAGGAGGGGGAACAGGCTGCACCAGGGGAAGGGGACACACAGCAGCCAGCTTGAGTTTTTTTTTCTTTTTTTTTGGGCTGTATTGGTGTTTTTTTGTCTGCACAGCTGGAAATGAGAGTAGCTGCCTGACTGAAGGCTCCTGTTGACATGAGATAAGACAAGATTAGATAAAATAGATAAGATAAGACAAGATAAGATACTCTTTGTAGTCCTTCAATGGCCGATAGTCATTGCAGCTGCAGCAGTGTGGATAGTGGGAAAGAAAAATAGAAAACAATTTGCATGGTGTAGAGTGGTAGAAAAACAGCTGGCAATTTAGACATGGACATTTTAAGTAAAAAACAAACAAACTAGTAAACACTATGAACAAGAACGAGACACACAACAAGTAGTAATTAATGCAGATATTGAACAAAAGTGTTTCACTGTGATTAAGTGATGGTGCTTGCAGGCTTTCTGAATTAGACTGACAGATAGATCTATAGACAGACAGACAGACAGACAGATAGACAGACAGACAGACAGACATAAAAGATATTTAGTTAATTATCTTGACCCTTTGTCTGGTGCCATTGACTGCTTCCAATAAGTTTGTTGTTCCAACTTAGATAAATTAGATCTAGCAAATAACAGAGTATCATATTCATTAAGCTGCAGGTTCTAGGAATCCATTACATATTACACTTCAGGGCATGCAGTTTGTAATCTGTAGTGGAGTACATTTTAAAAGTAACCCTCCCACCACTATAGTGGCATGCCTAGATGTCACTGTTATAATGCTGTGATGACCCATGTTGTAGTCAAGGGAACATCTCTAAGGTTCAAGGTCCTCTAAATACCAGTGTGCAGAAATATGAAAATTTAATAATGTGTGTTTTCCACTGTGCCTGCCTAGCTTGTGTTTTCTTATGAATGAGCTTCATAAGAGTAGATAAGACAAACACACACACACACCATCACCAAGTGACTTATTTTTTTTACATCACATTTTTTTTTATTTGGGCCACACGGTGGAGCAGTGGTTAATGCTGTTGCCTCTCAGAAAGAGGCAAGAAAATTGTGTATATCCGATCTTAGATGCTGCTGGCCATTCTGTGTGGTATTTGCATGTTTCCCTGTGTGTGTGTGTTTGTTTCTTCCCACTGTCTGAAAATATGCAATAAAGTAAAGAGGAGACTCTAAATTGTCCATCAGTATGAATGGGTGTGTGCCCTGCAATGGACTGGTGACCTGTCCAGGGTATACTGCTTGCCTTTTGCCCTACATGACACCATGATCCCATGACACAAGTGGGTACAAAGATGAATGGATGAAAATTTCAACTCAATCTATTTACATTTTTACATTTACACTATATTTACACTATATTCTAATGAAAAATCACCCAAATAAAGGAAAACCATTCAGTCTACATCACAAAAGAGACCACAGTGTAACAATAAAGACTACTTTATGAAAGCGTATTCATGTAAATACAAGTGCCAAGAGTACTAGAGTTTGTGCACTAGTGGAGAAGAGGAGATAGCAGAAGGACAGCTGTGAGGAGGAGGAAGAATAAAGGCAGTGTTCAGTTGGTGAAAGTTAGGGTATGAAATGCTTTCAGAAGAGTTGGGTCCTCAAAAGCTTTTCGAATTCAATAAAGATTAGAATTTGACTTCGTCCGAAGCACATGGAGCAGTTGTCCACAAAATTATTCAATTTATATGCCTACCAATCTTGTTCCGTTATCCACCGCCTATCCAGGTCCTGGTGTCGCGCTGGCAGCAGTCTCAGAAGAGACCCACAGAATTCAGTAGTAAATAAAACCCCAGATAGTGCATCTCTAAGATTTCCTGTGCTGTGTGGACACAGTGAATCTCATCACATGCTGTGTGTAGGTGTATGCGACTGTGGAAACCATATAAAACTAAGCATTACACTTGTATGAATACTGTTTAGCCTGCGTCGTATTTATTATTTATTACAAGTCGTTGGATTTTACTGTAGCTCAGATAGCAGCAGTATAAATATTGAGCTCCGGCCAATAAAAAAGCAGTTTGAGACTAATCCACATAGTGTCACAGTGGAATAACCAAATATATGGTTTTGGATTTCCTAAAAATACTATTGAATGTGAACTGAAGTATTGACATTAGAATGTGTATTTTTCTATAATTTATCAAAGATAAGACTCACGTATCTCCAATAAAAAATTATTCAGTATGGCAGCCAATAATGATAAAAAAGACATCACATTCACAATACATAATGTGATGTAGAATGCACACTCACAACAATATACAATAGTCAATAATAATAATAATAGCAACATTCATAATATGTCATTTTATAATAACAAAAACAATCGTAATAATAATGATCATGATTATTGTTGTTGTTATTATTTTTAACATAGTCATCATTACCTCCCAACACGTATTTACCATTGGAGGAGATCAGGATGATACTGAGTGGAAATCTATCTATAGACTTGTATTAATTTTATAAATATTGAATGGTTGTAGAGTGATTGACTCTCCCCTGAATTTAAATATGAGCCTGGCAAATCGATTCTGACTAATGAATAAAATCTCTACGGGCTCTTGGTTTAATTAAATACTGTCTATGTTACGCCCTCTAGTGGCGAACAAGCAGCAGGAAGTTCGTGTGTGTGTGCGTGCATGTGGTGCAACTCAGGTTAGTCACAGTCTGGGTGGACAAACCCTCCTTTATGTGTCAGTGCATAAAGAGATGCACTCTAACTCACTGATCTTACCACATTAAAAGCACAGTGGGTTATCCACAAGACACATCTCTGCTGTGCTCTGGATATCAGACACTTTTTATAAGGATAAACATTATCAGGAGGATGTTTCAATAACAGTTTGACTGTAAACAAAAGAAGATGTAAACATAAATGTTGTGAGATCCAATAAAATGACATAACTGTGCATGGTGTTGTGATCCTTCATGTCTGTTATATTTTGCTATTGAAGTCCAGAAGTAAAAGAAATCACATATTTACATTCCAGTGTTTTCATATTTTGCTTTTAGATTTTGTATGAATGCAAAATTCAAATAACACATTTTTCTGAAGCGCCAAATGGAAACAAGATAGACAAAAAGTAAATGGTCGAGGGTGTTTTGTGATGTTTTTGTTGATAACGTTTGGACGCAGTCACAAGGCCAGTCAACGAAACGCTCAGCCTTTGAAATTTTATCTGATATTTTAGAGAGGCATAAATGTTTATGAGGTGAAGTCACGGTTTAGTGGTTCATGGTTGAGGCCTTGAATACTTTTTGTCCTGAGCAACCAAAGTACTTTTTCTTTTTTCAGATGTCAGCTTTTCCCTCACCTTTACCTTCTTTTCAGTGTCAGACAAAACAATTTGATAAATACACAAAATCAAACATGTCTGAAAGATGCCAACACATTTACTCAAGTGCTATTATCAGTCAGTTATAAACAATAAAGCATTGCTGTTAATATTCACCATTAACAGCAGCATATTCACAAGTTCCAACTGCTTCAGCTTAACTTTAGCACTATATTCAAATTTCTTAGCGTACTTTATTATAGTATATTACAGGTTGATCTAGAAACAATAAATTGTTTAGAACTACCTCTGTATAAAACTGCTCCCATTTACTAAACCTGGATGAATTACAATGGAATCAGGTCAAATCTGAATAAATTGAGGAATTTCATATTAGTGATCATTCAAATGAAGATAAAAATAATCAATAATAATAATAATAATCATCATCAATCATGATCTGACAGTTTTTACATAAGGTGTAAACTGGGTTGTTAGGGCAAGCGTGGTAAAGTATACTGCAATTACAACCATTATTCATTTTTGAGGTGTGCATTGAGGACTGAAACTTAGTGGACCAATATTTTGACCCATCACAGAGAGCTCAGGCCTCAAAGCGTTGTTCAGTGTGGACACAGCTACAACTGTTGGCTTCATTTGGTTCTTTTCTTTCTTCTAAAGCCGAGCTGTCTCAGTGTGTGTTTGATGGGAGACATTACTGCTGTAGTGGCTGGAAATATACTTTAGTATCATAATAAAAAACAGTTATATATTTGCTGTCAAAATATTTTAAAGTTCAAACAACATCCTTGAATATTACATTTTCTCCAATCAACAAATAAGACTAAACTTCCTGTTACATAAAACAGCATCATATCAACATTTTAGTGTTTTCCTAACCCAACCTATTCTATTCTCTTCGATTCTATATTGTTCCTTTCTGTTATATCCACCTGTACTCTAGTCTATTCTGTTCTGTTCCTTTCTGTCTTATTCTATTCTATTCTGTCCTGCTCTGACCTGTTCTACTCTCAACACCTGTAAACATGTACATGCCACAGGTATTCTCAAAACTAGACTATTCATTGTCAGTTGCAAATTGTCTCACATTGTGTGTTTTTTTGTGCAACGCGTTGCTGCTGCGTTTTAGTAAGAAAAAAAAACACCAACTGGCTCTGAGACTTTGCCCTTATATAACACTGGTTTCGCTGGTTTTGTCGTGGCAGCCCTGCAGAGACAGGGGTGGGGGCTCCAACGTGAGACCAGAGAAACTCTGGAAAATAAAAGAAACAGAAGAAGAAGAAAAAAAAATCCAACATAACAGTGAACAGTGATCCCAGAGGTGGAGGGGTTGCTGAGGTGGAGGGATGGCCCTGAGGACATACAGGGTGGGAGGAGGTGATGGAGGAGGAGGGGGAGGAGGAGGGTGTTGGAGAGAAGCCGGGGACTGCCCCTGCTGCTCCTGCTGGAGGAGGAGGATGAGGAGGAGGCGGGGCTGTAAGCATGCGCTGAGCTGGCAGACTGGGAGCTGGTCCTGACGGGCTGCTGGCTGCGCTCCGGGGCCGCTGTGCTGCTGCTGCTGCTGCTGCTGCTGTCTGTGAGCTTCAGACGCTCCTCAGGGGGAGACTAACAACACCCATCCAACACCATCCTCTCAGGAGGAGGAGGAGGAGGAGGAGGAGGAAGACACACCGGGGGTGGGGAGAGAAGAAGAACCCACCACCAGCACCACCAGCACAACCTCGGCATCTGGAAAAGCACAGAGGAGGAGGAAGAAGAGGAGGAAAAAAGCAGATCCTCCCCTTCTCACCCCCACACCCTGCCCAGCACTTGGTCCGGACTGCCCTCCCACCCCAGCCAGGAGGACCAGCGACCACCCATAGGAAACCCCCATAGCTCGACCAGCGTTGCCATTAAGCGACGCTCTTTCAATTTTCGCACCTATGCGCGTCTTTTTTTGGGGTGGTTGCAATTTTCTCTCTCTGTCTCTCTCTCTCTTTGGGGGTGTTTACACTTCTTCTTTTTTTGACATGCGGAGGATCTAACTGAACCAGCAGCTGTCACACACGCTGCGGCCGTGCGCTTTATTGTTATTGTTAATATTATTGTTATTTGTTCAGAATTAACCCATGACAATGGTCTGGGAGCGGACCGCATCTCCAGACACATAGTGCCGCTTCTTGTCCGAGACGCGTCAGCCTTCGCATTGTTTCTTTCTCACCGACGACAAAAGCGACAAATTGACGAGGACTGGTCTGACAGCGACGCCGCCGGAGCCGCAGGAGTTTTTTTGCGTGCGAAGTTTCAGGGAGGAGGAAGAGGAGGAGGAGGAGGGAGAAGAGTCGGAGACATCTCGGCCATATTCCCCTTGCGAGGTAAGCCTGTCACTGCTGTGTGTCCTCTGACATGCGTGGGTTCAACCCGGGGTAGTGACCTATATACCCGGTCCAGCTGTGCGCCCCTGCCCCTCTCTGGCCATCTATCTATCTATCTATCTATCTATCTATCTATCTATCTATCTATCTATCTATCTATCTATCTATCTATCTATCTATCTATCTATCTATCTATCTATCTATCTATCTATCTATCTATCTATCTATCTATCTATCTATCTATCTATCTATCTATCTATCTATCTATCTATCTATCTATGTGCTGTGTTTTTTTCCCCATGCAACATGGGAGCGACCCTTTTCCGAGTGTCCTCACCCCTCCTCTCCCTCTCCCTCCTCTTCAACCCTGACAGAGACAATTTTAGAGCAGTATCACAAATCCTGCCCTATATAGGGGCGTTCATCGCAGCCAAGCCAGCTGTTGTGCAAGATGCACAAGCTCTCTGATGGTTCTGACACAACCTCTGATAAAGAGTTCAACGTCTACACAACTGATGGCTGGCTGGCTGCTGTCCCTTGGACCAAGGGATGCCTATTGGTAAATAAAAAAAGGCGACTGAATCAGATCAGACTGTGTCAGAAAGCTTTATTGTTATTGCATGGATCAAACACTGAGATTTGCTGTGCTCAATTAAAAAAAAAAAAAACAATACGCACAAATATGCAAACACTCACACACCTGTGCTTAAATACTGCGGCCACAGTTTGATAAATAGCTACTAATACATGGTAACAGCACCATAGGAAGAGTCTGGGTGTGTAGTGTCAATATTACATACAATGATAAGGTACAGTAGAATAAACAGGGGGGTTAATACACAGTGTTCAGTTGGAGCTCTGTACATAATGTCCCACCAATGTAACTTTCAAAGGAGAAAAAACGTTCCAGACACCAAAATGACCATACTGTTCTATTTATTGCTCAAAGTGAGAGACATCGCAGTGTCTTAATTCAATGTCACCAAGTTCTCACACTAGCAGCGCTTCTGTCCTTCATGTCCCGTGCTTTCATTCTATGTGGTGATTGGGTTCTGCTAACGTCTTTGTTTTGCGGTCTTATCCTTTTTTTTCCCCCTCCCTCCTCTTCAGAGTTAGTTGAGGCCAAGCATGTAGCGCAGGGGGCAAGGATGAGCACAGGCAGAGAGGCCTAGATAAAGAGCTATTTTCCTCCAATTAAGCAATTCCACTGTCCCTGAGCCTAATTGTGTGCGCGCTGGGACTGGGTTTGGGATGGACCTTCTCCCCATTGGCTGCCTCCCATGGGCCCATTGTTGCAGAAGATGCCAGGGGAAAGAGCAGAGCCCTGCCAAGGCGGACCTAACAAGCCCTGTGGTGGAGTGGAATAAGGGCTGATCATTAAAAAGCATTAGACCACAATGCAGATCGAGGCACATTCAGGGGGCTGCGGTTGTGTTTTTGGAATCAGAGGACGACTGTGTGTTTAAGATACTGCACGGACAATGATATAGCGTGTGGGCGCATGAGAGAAACTGTCACTAAGAGATCATATGAGGCTGGAGGAGGTCTGGCTGCAGGCCTACTGGACCTCTCTCAAAGTGTGTGGGGAAGAGGAGCAGAGAAAGAGGCCACATAGGCTTTGTACAGAGGGAGGACTTTGACTCCCTCTCCTTCCCTCCCTCCCTCCCTCCCTCTTCCAGGCCCCTGCTATTTAATCCATAACCCCACTCTGAACCTTGAGCACAGGTGCTCCCCGCATCCACACTCTGCTCCCTGCATTGTTTATCTAATCAGCTCTTGATCAGTTCAAGCACAGGTCAACCATAACATCCATCTGATTGGCAGATGGATGGATGGATGGACGGAAGCATGTGGAGGCCTCCATCAGCCTCTTTTTCACACAGCACTTAGTGGCTGCAGAGGAAAGGCTCTCAGCTCCACCATAAAGCCAGATGTCTGCTGGGGTCCAGCTGTGCATCCCTGTGCTGGCATTCCACACTCACAGGATGTGTGCCTGTGTTTGTATAGGCAGCCCTTTTTTTTGTCTGTGCATTTTCTTGCCCTGACTGCATGCTTGGCCCGATGTAGACTCTCAAAACAGCTGCTGGGAGCAACAGTTAGCACTTAAGAGCCTCCACACCAACTTTCACTTGATGAGAAAAACTACGCTATAGCATCGCGAATCAAATCACGGGTGTGGTTGTCACCTCCCCTCTGCAGTTTTCCTGCGCTTGGAGATTTTCTTTACCCCCGCACCACAACGGCGTGACATCATACCCCTAAGGCAGCTGCTTTATGGTGGAAAAGGTGGAGCAGCGCAGACTCTAATGGCATATTCCTGCGTCAGCAGTAACCACCAGGCATGTGGTGGAGGGGATGGTGGGAGCCCACAGTGCACTTGTACTTAATGCCTTAAACCAGGGTAGTAAAAGCGCACCGCATCCGATGTATGAAGTGAAGTGTGTTGAGTTGATTCTAACATCGCGAGGTGTGGCACCACAAGAGAAACTCACCTGATGAACCGCAGTGTTTTCTGTCTCGCCGGCCGTGTTTGGGAGTCGTGGGGAGGAGGACCCGCACCAGTAAGTGGCACAAATTACACTCACAGTGAGAGTGTTTGAATTGATATCACAGCGGGGTTCCATAGCTGCTGGGGATTACGGTCAAACTGAAAGGCAACCGAGCAGCAGGGGAGCAAGGATTATAGTGGTCAGTGAATGAGGCGGCATGTAGAGAAAACAAGGCACCTGACACACACGCTCTCATTTTATCTCCAGTGGCATAAGAGCCACTTTTAGTTTAGATTCCTGTGACAGACAGGTCCTGTCTACGGTTGCGCTTTTACATGAGAGCTCTGCGGTAATTAATGCTAATCAGATTTCCAACCAGACGCCGTTGTGATTCATCCACAAGGGCACTCCAACGATTGAAACGTGACTACCGTCGAGGTTTCATCGTGCCGGATGGAGCCGCACATCCCGCCTCTTGACCTTTGGCTGCGGGTGATAGGAGATGGCCGGGATGTAGTGGTGTGAAGTCCCCTCTGAGAGCTGAGCTGGGATGAGACGTATTGTATGAAACGCTTGCCCTCAGACATGATGGTCCCATGCACACCATCCATTCATTATCTTACCTGCTTTGAATCAAATGGTGTCATATGTGGAGGTGCCTTTCTCCAGTGCAGGGAATCACAGCACACACACCATTCACTCTGACACTCCCACCTAAGAGTCTCCAGTCGACCTAAACACGCATGTTTTTGGACTGTGGGCGGAAACCAGAGTATCTGGATGAAATCCACATGGACAACATGTTAACGCCGCACAGAAAGACTCTCAGTCTCAGACCAATCTGGATTCAGACAGGGGATCTTCGTGCTGCGAGGCGACATCGCTGTTCACCAATCCAACACATTCATTAGCGACGTTATCAGATTGCTATCCTGAAGGTCAACAATCAACCTGATTCACTTGAAGGTTCTTGGGGAATTCCTGGAGTTATTGCAGCAGATCAGTGCAATACAGGAAATCAGAGGAGTCTCTAGGCTGAAGACATTGTTGTGAGTCATTAAAAACCACATAGAGACGCAGTTGATTCAACAGTTGAGCCCAAGTTCAACTCCAAAATGACAGTAAATGACTCTCATACTGTTACAGACCAGCTCTTCACGCAAATATTCAATCACTAACTGCTGCCATGTGTGCTGCAGTGGAGGTGACACACTCGTGCTTGGGAGTGCTGCAGTGTGATGTGGCTGTTCGGAGCCATGGACAGACTCCTGCACACATACGTTAAGAACTGACAGGGCGGATATATAGAGGCTGACTCACACCAAGTCCCGAGCTGAAGGAGACCAGCGCAGACCGCTTTGCTCCCAGGCTGGCTGAGCTCACGGACCGTGCATTTTTCTGCAGTTAAACTGTAACCACTAATCACCTCACGGCCTCACCGTTTCCTCCTGGAGCAGACCATTCCTGGGTCCCCAGGGTGGGTTAAAATGCCTCCTTGGGGGAATATACGGTCTGCCTGCTCTAAAATCACCTGTGTGGGACATCCCAGACGAGCAGAGAACGCCTGCTCCCTTTCTGTGAGGATCTGCCATGGTGAAGCTTTAGGGGTCAGTTCCTCTGCTGCGAGTCTGCAGGCCTGCATTTCCAAAATAAACACAGACAACGCAGTGCCTCACTCCAGCTACCCCACCCTACCTCTCCTCATTCCCTTTAATGCGCCTTCTGCGCTCTCTGCACAGTGTTTTCTATCATGAGAGAAGTTCGGCTCGCTCAGCCCCTCGGACGGAACGCAGACCGTGTCTGGGGCTGGGCACGCTTGACGAGGAAAAGAAATACAGTAGTGAGGCTTGAAAGAGTAAAGGCAATGTAAAGCGGCTGTTAGCAGAGAAGCGGGGGGAGCGGAGGAAAGTTATACTTTTAATATTTCACTCATAGACGATCGTGAAGCGGGATCGAGCTGGAACATTTAGATATCTGGGGGCTCAGCTCTGGGAGCTATGAGCTGGTACAGTAATACACTCACAGCGAGGCGATTTAAGTGGAGACACAGCTGGTTTGTATTATTATTTACTTGCTTGGCCAACACCCCGGACTCTCTAGTATAACCTCGATAGCACGACAGCAGTGCGGTTCGCCTGAGGTATGCATGTGTGTGTGTGTGTTTGCTTGTTTGAGGAGAAAAGAAAAGGGAGGAGTCGGACAAGGGGCTCTGCGTGTGAGGAGCAACATGGTGGGAAGGGAGAGACGGGGGAGAGGGATTGATGGTGTTTTTATTTTTTTTCAAAGAAGGGAATGAGGGAGAGACGGGTGAGGCACTGCCGAGACTCAAATAAGGCTCTCAAGTCTGGGCCTGGGCCTGGCTCCCTGTCTGGGCATATCCAGTCCTGTCAGCTAGCTTC
Source organism: Karalla daura (assembly GCA_029224185.1). Lineage (NCBI taxonomy): Eukaryota > Metazoa > Chordata > Actinopteri > Chaetodontiformes > Leiognathidae > Karalla > Karalla daura. The sequence continues at coordinate 10,642,197 of CM055203.1, read as the reverse complement.
CAGACTTTGCCCCCTTCACCCTCCCTCCCCCTTCCTCCTCTTCTTCTGCCTCCCCCTTTCCTTCCCCTACATCCCCGACTCCCTGGGACTCCATCCCCTCCTCGCTTTTAACTCTGATGCTGTTCCGTCTTTTCCCTTCGTCCCCTCCCTCGCGCTTTTCGTCTCCCACTTTCCATGAGCCCCCGGCTTCATAAGTGACGCTTACATTATATAAGACATTCTGCCTCTTATACATGCAGTAAAATGAGAGAGGGAGGGAGGGAGGGAGGGGGGTGAGAGTTTGGCCTGTAAGTGTTTACCTTCTCTGTGGTGTTTTCGAGATGTTTCCAGCACTAATTCAATTCATATGTAGTGTGGCTGTATTTTTTTTCTGTCTTTCGAGGGAGCTTCGTGTAATTTGGAGCTGTTTCAGGTTTAAGATTGCATTTGGTGAAATAAAGACTTTAGAAACTTTTCTGAAAGGGCCTCACTGTTTTCATCCTGTTGCTAAAATTTGGAAGAATCGACATGCGGCGGCCATCTTGTCTGCTGACGCATCAGGACCGTAGCGCAGCCTCCCTCCTTCTTTTTCTGCCTCTGACGGACTGAGCCGAGCCTGCTCCTTGTTTGCTCGGGTCTCAATAAATGGCGCTGTCAGTCACAGTAAGCTTGGCTATTTCTTAATTGATTCGAAATGTCAACATTGATTGAGGACACAAGAGTGTGGGAGAGCGTGAGCGTCGCCCTGACCTTCAGCACTAATTGAGATCCTCTCTTAGGCTCATTCTTTCGGAGGCCACTGTACACTCGCTGCACGTTTCAGCTCCGGATCTTTACTGGAGCTTGTCTAGGACAGATCGCACGCCTCAGACCTGCCAGCAAATTTAAATTAAGAGTTTGGTGGCGCTTAGCATTTTACAGCATAATGCCCAACTCTGTCCGTCGCCATCTCAGTGGCCCTCCATCTGTCCCTTCGCATCTGTCTCTCTGCTCCCTCTGTTTTTTTTTGTTTTTTTTCTCTTTCTCTCTCTCTTGGATGGAGCCGCAAAAGATAAAAGCTGTAGGGTGGAGCCTGTCACTGAGTTGAGCTAGAACAGAGGAATAAAGCGAGGAGAGCGGAGGGAGGGGAGATGAAGGGAGAGAAAGAGACGAGAGAAAAGACTGTCGTATTGACCTTGTGTTATTACCAGCCATGGTGGTGGTGGTGGGAGGGTGGCGAGGGGCGCAGGGCCAGTCAGAGAAAACAGGCTGTCCATGTGAGGAGGGAGAACACAGAGCTGCCGTTAAGTTGGCACAGCCTCACAAGGGAAAGACAACATGAGCTTTGTGTGTACATATATGTGAGATCACTGGCGGGGGAGGCAGACATGGAGGTATAGCAGACAGTATGGGGGGCACGCCCAAATTTAAAGATGCAGGAGCTCCTTGAGTGTCCGTCCTGTAGCACACACACACACACACACACACACACACATGCACAGACACATCACTTTGTCTGCTAATTGCGCTCTGCTGTTTTGTATTTCTCTCTCTTCCTGTTTTCCTCCCTTTTCAATATGTTTTGGTTTTGGAAGCTGAGCCACTGCCCTGTTCCTCCTCTCTCTGCATAAACACAGTAATGCACATATATAGTCTCACATGCTAACAAACACACAATAACCCAGACACTCCCTGTCCAGAGCACATCTGGCTCTCTGTCCACCCCCCCACCCCTCCACTTCCAACCACCTTCTTGGCTCTGTCCTGGGCTGCATGGCTGGTGCACAGGTGTCGCCCAGCCCTCTCCCGGGACAGGGAGCGGCCATTCAGGAATTCTGTGGCGGAGAACCAGAGGGGTTACTGCACCCCGTAGACGTGTACGATAGGCCTCTGCAACCCCACACAGCGAGTGCCCACTACCCGCCCCCCCCCGCCCCACGCCTTGCCCCTGCAGCCTCCCGGAGGCCGTGTTGCATAAAGCTGTTGTGGGGATCATATTACCCAGGCTTTTGAATAAGCGGACTCGCTTCCCAGGGAGTTCGCTCTGTGCTGTTGGCTTATTGAGTTGCAAGCGAATGAAAGTGGCTGGGGTCAGTGTGTAAAGGCGAATAGGGGTTTGTTTCTCATGCGTGTGGTGCCATAATATTCCCGTCCAGGAAATGACTGTGAGACAGGCGCACCCCTCCCAAAGCTGGAGCGGTACCACAGCGCTCTGAACTGGTCTGAACTCCGTAACACACAGCCAGTATGCTGTGCACTTTTGTGTGTGTGAGTGTGTGTGTGTGTGTGCGTGTGCGTGTGTGTACACGTATGCAAGTCTGCATAGGGGGCTGTACAGTCTGTGTGCCTTTGTGTGCATTTACTGTGTGCCGCTATACGTCACTCCCTGATCCTTGAGGTTGTCATTTGTCGGACTGGGCACTCTGGCCCGGCAGCCGGTGCTGAAATATAGCCTGGGTTCGCTGCTTATCGTACCACAGTTTCCATATGCTTGTCACCCCTATTAATCTGCCCTCAGTTTTCTGTTAACTGTGTGGGAGAGAAGGGAGGGAGGGGGGTTGTTCTGGACCTCCTCCCATTCCCTCCTACCCGGTGGCTTAGTACTGGTGCTGGGTTTTCACCACTGAGGGAATATAACAGACATCTCCTGCTGAGTTCCACTGCAGCTGCTTTGTACATTCACTTACGTTGTGAAAGGAGCTTGAAAGCCCCGGTGGCTGGGCACACACTGGGCGAATGTGCTTTCATACAACTCCGAGCAGTTGGGTGCACACCTGCGTGCATCATTTCTGGGCTGAAGTCATTCCTCTGTAGGCTTAAACCCTGCCATGAGCTGCAGGGAGTGGCTGCCAGTGGCCTTTTGTTGTGCGTATGCACGCTGAGAGAACCTGGTATTTTAAAGATTTAGGCAGGTGCCAGCGCTTTGCATTCCTGGCCTGACCTTCTGCTCATTTCTGCTGCCTGTAGGGGAGGTCTGCCTCTACAAAACCAGCAAACCAGGGGTGCACGTCTTTATGCGTGTGTGTGGATGCATGGTTGCAGCTTTGAAGCACTCTAGCCTCTCTTTCCATCCACGCAGCAGCACGCTGTGCTTGATAAAGATCTCCCTTTGCCTCCCTACAGACCTGCCAGCGCGATACCCCCACCAACATTACTTTAGATTTCATCCTGCCCGTCTTAGCTGGTGGAATAATGCTAATGCTGGTGTGAGTCAGCTGCAACGACAACGTCTAAGTGTGGGTGTAGCAAGGAACCATCGTTTCCGAAACGCAGCCCCTATCCGGAGACACGGGAGAGGAAAAACGTACACAGCTGGTTGGTGGGCTGATGAGAGGACGGGATGGGGTGCCGTTTGATCCTCCAGAATCAATTTGAAATTTCCTGCAGCACCTTTGAGACAACTTACAGCTAAGTCGCGGCAAACCTCACACTCTCCGACATTAAAGAGAAGCGTGTTTACCCCGAGCTTTGCTGCGCAAACTGCAAAACAGAGCTGTTTAACTTTAAGCGCTAGACTTTTTCCTCCATCACCCACCGCCGCCAGCCCTGACGGCCTCAGACTGTTTTTCCTCCCTCTATCGTTGGCTCCATTTCTCCTTTTCTTTACCCCCACCCCACCCCCCTTTCTTCTTTCCTCTCCTGTTGCTTTCCTACCGAGCGTTGTGTGGTGACGCCCCTGCTTGGCTGGCGAGCCGACTCCAGACCCTGCGATTGCGCGCAGGAGTCGGAGGATTGCATCACTGCCTGTGGGGAGAGGCCACAGGAATGGACTGAAAAAAAAAGGGAGGGTGGAGGGGGAGAGGGCTGGGGAACGAGAAAGAGGGGAAGGGGGGGTTTGATGCAGCAGAGGGAGAGATGTGAGAGGGGTCATCGAGGGAAAGGAAGGGGAGATAGCGATGACAGATGATGGGGATATGGCCTGTGGAGATCAGGAGGGAATAGGCTGAGGGGGAGACTGAGCACAGGGTTTGTTTATGTGGAAATATGAGGGAGAAAAGATGGGTGAGGGGGGGTAACGAGGGGAGGGGTGCTTGCAATCAGTTGACTGCAGGAGGTCCAGAGAACTAGCAGAGTGAGCGGGAGGTCAAAGTGAGCCAGGGTGGCGATGTCGATCAAATCTCCTGAGCACAAAACACATTCTTCTGCTCTCCCGTCTTCTTCTCCTTCTCGTCTGGTCTCTGGGATGGAATCAGGCCTCCCGCTGGCTCCATGAATCGGCCGTGTTGTGAAATGCCCCACGTTATTGTAAGATTACTCACAGCTCTTCAAAGCCTACAGTACCGTTGTGCGAAGTGCCTCGGGGGTTAGTGTTTGGTTGGTTTTACTGCTTAAACACTCTGAGTCATCGTCCTCGTGGGGGCTGGAGGGGGGGGATTATCTGTTTACCGCCGATCGCTGCGCTCGCTGCAACTACAGCGCGGACGAAATGGTTTGAGTTTATAAAAGTATGCGGCCCATCTGATGGAGAATTAGAGTAGGTGGGAGAAAAAAAAAGACGGTGACTCGAAACACATGTTGCTGCACGTGGGCCTCAGTCACGTACTGTTCATGTCATATAGCAGCTACTGAAGGCTAATAAATTGGCTGCGGGCTGGGAGAAGTTTCCTAGCTTCATGCCAATGCGCAGCTACTCTCTTTCACTTATACCTGCCTCTTCTCCTCTGTCAAAATAGTTCAGATGATTCCTTTTATTGCCGAATGGATTTCCTAACAGTGTCTGAGGCACACTCTGTCCCTGAGTCGACTGAGTGGCAGGAGGAGGATCGAATCGGGGCTTCCTATTTATAAGAGGTGACCATTATTATTTTTTAATTATTATTATTACAGCGATCTGAAGAAGTTTCCTGTGTAATGCAGCCATCATCCTCTCACACAAAGTCCCCGGTCCAGCAGCAAGAGTCGACTCGGGTCACTGTGTCGTGCGATAATCCCGGGTTTAGCGGGCCATAAGGCTCTCTGACACAATGTGAAATCTCAGTCAGATGGCTGTTTATAGATCATTTGTGGCCTAATCTCTCGACTCTGCTGCGCACTAAGTGGAATTGCTGTGCTGTTTTTGGGCCCGTCCGCCTGCTGTTAAAGATGCATGCAGTTTTTCTCCCTCAAATTAAGATGACGTACGCGGTGCAATCTTCTCCTAATGCCGAATTCGACTTGGCCTGCAATGGATTTCAGACCTATGACCAAAATCCACAGCACTGTCAGTAGTGAAGAGACTTTGCAATGTTTTCTTTGCACAGCTGCACAAAGACCCGTCCTTTGTCCTGCAGTTATGTGTGATGCTTCAAATAATATATTGCATGTAGACCTGCAACGAAAATCTGTTTTTATGAAAATCCAGAAGAGAGAGCTGCAATTCAGTGTTTTTATCATCACTTGAAAATGATAATCCGGTATGAAATTCCCCTTCCCATGAATTCTCACAAAAGCCAAAGAGGACGGCCGTGGCCTTTGGAACAGCCAGAGAGCCACTGTCCTGTCTGCTCTTAGCAGAGCCTTAATGTTAATGTTCAACCACAGAGAGATATCGCTTTAAGCGCGTGCTCTTTGACAACAAACCGCAAGTGCGCCCCACCCTCCTTGTTCTGTGCCTCCCTCCCTCCCTCCTGGCACCTTCCCTCCCTGCCTGCCCTCTGCCTGGAATTCTTCAGTGTCTGAACGCTCTGGCTGGAGGCCATCGGTAGCTCGCTGAGAAGCTTCCTGTTGCACTCACTCCCTCCTTCGGTCCATCTATCCCTCCCTTTTTTTTTTCTTTCTTTCCTTCCTTCCTTACTTTCCTCGTTCCTTTCCCCCTCGCCTCACGTGGCTTCCTCTCCTCATTTGCATCTCTATCACTTCATTTTGCATGCTCACGCTCTCTTTGATTTGCGGGTGATAGATTCCTATTATGTCTCTTAAAGCCCCGAAAAAGAACAAGCAGGACTCTTGTGCCTGCTTCTCCCTGTGTCGAAGCATGTGAGCACACGTGCCCCTCTGTCTCTGACTTGCTGCCATCGTGACTCCAGCGCTCCAACAACTGTCTTTTCCTCCGTAGCTGCTCCCCAATGGCTCCAAGCATGCTGCTATTACATAATACTGTGTACAATCCTGTGTGCTTTTTTGCAACTGGGGTTTAGGGGAAGGAGAAGAAGTTGAGGGCAGGAGAGAAGGCAATGACTGAGACTCATTATTATTTATCTAAGGAGAAATCATATGAATAGGGGGAAGTAATTTGGCAATGAGCGCACTATTAAAACGGGGGAGGGCTGCGGTAGTAGGTGAGCGAGGAATGCGGAGCGATGCGGATGGAGAAAAACAAAAATAAAGAGCCAGCAGAGCGGCGAACGTGAGAGAAAAACATAAGTGAAGTAAGGGAGGATAAAGAGAGAGGGAGAGAGGGAGGGAGCGAGAGGCCCAGAGGAGGAGTGGAAACTGAGGTTTCCTGTCTGAGGAGGCGGCTGGCTGAGGAGGACAGAGGCAGAGGGGGGAAAAGAAAAAAATCTCTCAGCTGTGTGTGTTTGTGTGTTGAGTGATCCATCAGGGCAGAGGGTGGGGGTGAGAGGGGTGGGGGTGCGTGGGGGCTGAGGCTGTGTCAGCGGAGGTGGGGTCACTCCCTGCTATTACCTCAAGAAACGTCAGCAGTGACAGAAGCCGGAGCGAAGGAGTGACCTTTTTTGGGCTTGTTTGCGAGAACCTCAGAATCAGCACCAAACCGGCTAATAATTGCCTACTAACTCGCCTCACCTTCGTCTAATTGGCTGTTTCATTGTCACTGACAACCTGTGAAACTTTCATCTCAGGCTGACTCCGCCTGACTTTGATATGGATCCGTGTTAATCTGGCTGTCGAGGAGATAGCGACTGGTGATCGTTCCACCTTAAAAGGTGCAAAGTCTTTCATCGTTGGAATCCAATTAGTCCAGGCAATGGTGTGTGGAAGAAAGGCTCGAGACGTGTCAATTTGTTTATTCCTCCTTGGCTCGGTTACAGACACAGAGCTGTGTCCTCAGGCGGCGCAGTGGCTTGGTGGTTAGGATACTGTTGTACTTGAAAAGTGTTGGGTGGAAAACTGGTTTTATTGCTTTTGCAAAGCGGTAACAAATCATTGTGGCAATATAAATCATAAAGTCAGAAAAAATTGTATGGTTAAAAGGTGTTTTTTTCTGGCTGTATCAGCATCTTCCTGCCTCAGTTTGCGTGTTTACTCTGTTTTCCATTGAAAACATGGACTTTAAGTTTTTTCCTAAACGTTTCCTCTGCTGCTGTCTCCCGATGCTTTGACTAATGTTGATTAATAGCAGGGGATCAGTAAAGGGAAGGACACAGAGGATCAGGAAACTCTGTAAGGCAGCCATGAAGACAACTTAACTTAAAACCCAAATGTCAGCGAGGGGTCAGAGGTCTCGCCACCCCCCACACCTCCGTCAGTCACCTCTGACCCCGACCATCCCACCTGGCGGATGGAAAAAAACCAAGCAGGTTTAGACGTGACACATGCTGCAGCTGCGGGTCTTTACACGGCACAGCTGAACTGCACAATTAGGAAGCCTAATAGAAACTGTATTTACTAAACACAGCCGTTTACATTCAGGTCAGCCAGAGTGGGGGTGTGACATGCGGCAGGGGATTTCGCCTGTTTATTTGTACACCATTGTGAAAGTGATGCAAGAAGCTTCTATAATCTCACCTTTGAAGTATAGAAGCTTTATCAGGAGCTTTGTGCCGTTCTGCTGGTGTAAACCAAGAGAGCACGTGCAGTACTCCTAGGACAGGTTCATTCACTCTCACACTCACACCTTTGGGCAATTTAGAGTCTCCAATCTGCCCTAACATGCAAGTTTTTGGACCGTGGGATGAAACCAGAGTACATGGTGAAAAAGCACAACGACACCAGGAGAACATGCAGAAAGGCCCTCAGAGCCACTGGGAGTCGAGCCGGGGAACCACCCATTGTTCTGGGGGATAAATGATGTAATGTAAGCATTGCATCTAAAGGATCATAAACATATCTTTGGCATTCTATTATGTTAAATTCTATAAACTCGTTAGTTAAGATAGAGCAGCCAATGTGAGGCAGGGCCTTATAACCCTAAACAACAAGTTTTATTGGTTGTCTTTCGCTTTAGTCTGGAAAGTGTTGCTTCGCACCCCCAGCCCCTACACACCTGTTTTTTGTACTTTCGCAGCGCTGCCATCTGACTTCCATAACTTGGCTTTAAAAGCTCTAGGTGATGGTAGAGCTCTGGCACTCCAAGAATCACAACAACATTCACAGGAATTGCTACCTCCCGCAAGTCTCACAGCGTGATTGTTTTAAAGCAGCAAGTAAAAGCTCTTCAGAATCACATCAATACCATCAGGCGCTTCAAGTTCCCACCGTGTTCTCTCTCCCATCTCTCTCTCTCTCTCTCTCTCTCCCTCTCTCTCTCTCTTTTGCTCTCTCGCTTTCTCTGTTCTGTGTGTCTTGGAGTGAAAGTAAAAAACAGAGTGCCTAGAGCCCCGGGGAGAGATGGCTCGCCTCCTGCGGACCACCTCCCAGGGCCACAGCAGGAGGCAGATTAAGTTACAGCCAGCCTCTGAGGGGGTCGCACAAAACGTGTAGATGCGTGCACATGCACACACACACACACACACACACACACACACACACACACATTCCCCCACTCTCCTCAGCCCTCACAGAAAACAAAATATTACACAATCCCGCCTCAGACCCTGAAACGTATAATCATCTTACACCCCACAGTTTTGCCACTCTATGAAGCTTTTTGGTGTTTTGCGCTCCCGTGCCTGAGCCCTCTGACGGATCAGGGCTGAAGTCGGCCTCGGCCGGCGAGGGGTTAAGGGTCAGCCCTGCCCTGTGTGAGCCTAGCCTGGGAGCATGGAGGTGTTGAAACACATAGCCTTCCTTCGACCCCGATGCTATCCTCGACCTGCGTTCACCCCAAAGAACACACACTCATCCCTCATCAAAGGGACCTGGGCGGGGGCACAGTGTGTAGGGTGGACATGGGACTCGGGTGGGAACGGGCTGTAGAGGGGAATAGGTGGCGGTGGGTGGGGTGCCTGTGGCGGAGGGAGGGAGGGGGGGTTCGAAAGAGGACGCACACACAATCCTCTCTTTCAGGACTTCTCTTCCTCCTCCATTTCCTCCTCCCTTCATCCTCTCCCCCGTATATCCTCATTGCGGCCCCCTTGGTCGGCCATCTCCCCTCTCTCTCTCTCTCTCTCTCTCTCTCTCTCTCTCTCTCTCTCTCTCTCTCTCTCCCTCTCTCTCTCTCTCTCTCTCTCTCTCTCTCTCTCTCTTTCTCTCCCCCTCTATCTCCCCCCTTTCAGCTGCTGTGGCCTGTGTTTACTCTGCTGGAGAGCGAGAGAGAGAGAGAAAGCGAGAGAGGGCCCGGGGTAGGGACAATGGCGTCTTTCAGAGAGACTGTCGACCCCACGACGAGGAAGTCTGCATGGGGGCCAGCCAACACCCCTTCCACAAACTTCACAGCCACCCGCCACCGCGCTGCACGGCACACACACGCATATCACGCACACACAAACGACACCACACACCTCCCGTATCGCTCGCTCGCTCACTCTCTCTCTCTCTATCTCACGCGCCCCTCGCTCTTTGTCTCACGTTTCCCACAAACCCCTTTCTCTGTCTCTCGCTCTCGGAGACCGTGGCTGTTTGGAGGATGTAGTCGAGATCCCGTAACTCGGGTCCAAGATCCACACACAGTGAGTCACTTCCCGGCTGGTCTATGCTCACTCTCCACCAAGAAATAATGATGAGGGTGGGCTGAGGTGAAATCCAGCAGTGGGGACTGATTGGCCAGGAGTCGCGCCGCTGGGAATGCATTAGTGTGGTGTGGACCCTGCTCTGGGTATAGCGGGGTCGTAGATATCTTATGACTTTCTGCGTCTTTCAGACGTCCAAGAGTGTTTAAAGTAGTTTTGGCAGCAAAAAAGCTCCTTTAGGATACACACACACACACACACACACACACATACACATACACACAAAGACCAATGAGAGTGTATGGAAATACAGAATGCTGCTTCACCACACCATTCACAACTTGTACCATATCCTCCATCATGGCAGTGTCTCTATATCCGGTTCTCCCCACACACAAATTATTGATTGACAAACAATGCCACACATATTTACAACATCAATCAATCCATCTTCTATACTTGCTTCACACCTAACGAGTCTTGGCACTCATATGGCTAAAGCAGGGAATACAGCCCAGACACAGAGACACACCATTCACTCTCACTCTCACATCTTAAGGCAGTCTCCATTCAACCCTAGACATACCCGATTTTGATATGTGGGAGGAAAACTGGAGTATCTGGAGAAAATCCATGTAGAGAGTGGGAGAGCATACAAAGACAGAAATGATAGGCTGACCAAAAGTGGAACCCTGGCAACAGCGTTAACCACTCATCCGCATCGTGCCGTCACAAAACAACATCATCGACGTTATCTTTTTCTTAGAAAATGTCTCTACAATGTCATTGCTCTTAGAAGATGGAAAATATGAAATGGCAATGAATGAAAAATAATAAGGCAAACATGATAGAGATGAAGACTAAGATGATGATGAAAATACAGATAAGGACAAATAATGAAAATAAATAATGAAAAACCTTTTTGAGGAAATGCAACCTTGAGCAGTCGTTGAGAAAAGCAAACAAACCGTGTTTTTCCTTTGCTAAGGTCTGAGCTCGACCTTATCACAACCATTCACGAGCCGAATTTCCAACATGTCTCAAAAATGCAATTCCATCCAACCTACGCGGACCGCTTTTCTAATTCAATTAATTTCTGCTTCATCAATGAATCAGGCAAAAAATGTGTTTAATAATTGTTGAAGCTATAAAATGTCAGACAATGGTGTCTCTTCCCCCAGCACACAACAAGCCGAGGCCTACCAACAATGGTCTCTATAACAGGGGGGGAAAAGGACACATTTTCATGAGAGCAGCTGTTGTGTAGATGGGAGTGGGAACGCTATGGAGGCCTGCTTAATAAATTGGAAAAGATGAGCTATACAATCCATTATGGCGGTATAGTAATGGGTTGCACGTGGCGTCGCCGCCTGAGAAGCATTTGTGTGTGAGTGGAGCTCTTCACTGTCTCTCTGCCAGTCTCACAGTGCGACATGAAGGGTCACATGGTCTGAGGTGACAAATTGATTTCTATTCCAGAGTTAGACAAACCCAACAAGCTCTGTATCTGTTTCTCATCTTTTTTTTTGTTTGTTTTTATAGAGTGTGGATGGCAGGCCAGCTCTCTGTTTGTCCCTGCATGTGGATGAGAGTAGGATTTGCACAAAGGTTAAGCTGATTCCTCGCCTGCCCCCGGGGGTAGGGGCTTTTACTCAGTTAAAGGGGATGACAGATGATTTTCTGCTATTTTAGCCAAACGACAAGGCCAAAACTCTTGGCAGCCAATGTGGCAGGAGTTACGTCGAGTTCGTCGGAAGCGAGAGAGAGAGTGAGAGGGAGAGGCAGAGATGTGGCACTAACCGCAGCTCGTTCTACATGGGGAATCGCATCCGCTCCTGCAGATCCAAACATGTTTTATTTTCTCAGCTAATGACAGTGTTTGCCCACATTACAAACTCTATGGTTAGAAATGACTCCCTCCTTTATCATTTCACAAATGACCGGGGTTTAACTGATGGGAATAAACTATTTAGTGTGAGACTACAGGTACAGCCTGCACACCCTGATGTGACTCAATGTTGACATTATTAGACAGAAAAAAAGAAGAAGAAAGCGCACGAGTGGGTCTGTCTCTAGCTGTGAAATGTTAAAGCACAGGCTCAAATTTTCAAGTCCGTCTGAACTCACATGCACACGTCTAGGCAGAGAGAAGAAAGCCTTCTCCCTGCAAATCCAATGTCATTTTGTAAGCTGAAGGGGTGATGTGTCTGATTAAGTTACTGCAGTCACTGACTGCAGTGTGTTGGAAATGCCTTTTCTAATTCTGCCACCCTGCTCCTCATACAAAGCATGTGTCTGTGGGGGCTTCCTGGCCTTTGTGCTTTAAAATTATCTCCAACGTTTCGTTGTTAAATCGAACGGGACGGACGGCTGGGTCATGTGCTCTGGCAGCGTGGCCTGTAATCAGATGAAAACCAAAGAGTGTTTGTGCTTAAAATGTTCTTTATGTGCATGTGAGGAACAAGAGTGTGTGTATATATATAGAGGGAGAGATCTCGCTGATAAGACCATAATGCCGCCCTGTGTGCATGTCCATACAGTGTGTTCCTATGTTTGCCTCGGAACGTGTGTGTATCATCATCCTCTTATCTATGGCTGATTGAGTCTGTGCACCCACCTCCCCTGGCTCTGTGTGGGTGTGTGTGTGTGTGTGTGTGTGTGTGTGCTGCTGACCATCCGTGGTTGGGCTGGCGAACCTGGTGACCCCTCTGCTCCGTGCCTTCCAGACACAAGAGCTTCTCATGTGGCCCCTGGCCAGTGGCTCTCAAAGCCCACCATTCACCACCAACCACGGCTTCTACGCGCGTGTGTGTGTGTGTGTATGTGTGTGTGTCAGCATGTGTGTGAGGGCCGGGGAGGGAGGGCGAATTTGTTGAAATTACAGTTTGATTAATTGCTTGTGCGTGTGTGTGCATGTGTGTGCGTGTGTGTGTGCGTTCAGCGTGCACACTGGGAGCTGTTCTACATGAACCCGAGCGGGAATATAGGACACTCTGCCACTTTGTGCGTGCATGTGTGTGTGTGTAGATGGAAAATGCTTTGAGGAAATGTGGCATGTGTGTGTGTGTGTGTGTGTGTGAGCCTGGTGAGAAGGAGCAGTGAACCTTAACACATTGTGTTGAATGGAGAGCTTGGCTATAAACCAGCAGCACTGTACTAGCACCGCCTGCATGTGTGGAGCAGGAGAAGAGCAGACTTATCATTTATTTACATTGGATGCTTGTTTTTGATGAATTTGATCAAACTTTTATGATCTGTTTTTTTAAGGCTCAAGCTTGACCAAACGTGATTTTTCACGGTTTATTTACTTAGAGTGCTTGCTTAGTTTCATTGGATTATTTGAACGGAAACATAATGATTAGAGTAAAATATTGAGCTATGAAGCATGATGGTGGAATGGTGGATAACACTGTCCCCTCTTATCAAGAAGCTCCCTGGTTCAAAGCCCGGTCAGGTCGATGGCCTTTCTGTTTTCTACCACGGACCCAAAACACTCTAAACTGCTTCTAGGCGTGAGTGTGTATTGTTTGATGGATTGGTGACCTGTCTGGGTTGTATTCACTAACTTCACCCTGATCTAGAAATAGGCACCGGTAGACCCCACAACACTGTTGGGTATGACTATATTACAAAATGAAACTCAGAAATGTTCCATTTTTTGTTAGGTCAATCAACAAATTTGTGCTGCATTTGCCATATTTGTTTTGTTATCTTTGCTTTTATTTATTTTGGATCTGGGCAAGGACAGACAGTCTGTCAGCGAATGCAAATAATTTGAGATGTAAAGCACAATGCTTGGTACAGATTATTTATTAGTGCACTTCCTTCGTGTGGTACAACAACAACTAGAAACTGAAAACGACGACTGGATGGAGCCTCCTGCCCATAGGCCCGAGGCCGGGTCCAGAGGTCAGTGTGTTCAGAGGAGGCAGGAGGGGGGTCGGTGGGTGGCTGCAGCTGGACCTGTAGACCTTAGGGGAGGTTACCGGAAGGTCTCAAGGGTCTGAAGGTGCACATGGTGGTGGTGGTGGGGGGAGGTTGTGGGGTGTGGGGCGGGGATGGGCAGAGGTGGGCGGGTGATGTGACAGGGAGCAGGGCCCTGCGAGTGGCCGAGGGCAGGGCGGGGTGAAGCAGGGCCGGCGGTGAGGGTGACCATCTGGATTGGATTGTAGACATTCCTCAGGAAGAGTGTGTGAGTAAAGGTCAGCTTGGAAAAAGAGGAGGGGGGTCTCACAGATCTGTGTGTGTGTGTGTGTGTGCGTGTGAGTGTTTATTTTTCTTGGGCTTACTCAGTGTTTCAGTTTACGATTGCGGGCCGTTTGCCATTGTTATAGTGAATTTCTTACCCAGTGCGACTGAGGAATGTGAGATACTTTCAACAACATTCGCATGGGAACTGTTGCAGGTGTGAGAAGCGGCCCTCTTCCTGCCGCCCTGTCACCGTTTTGTTCCACGTGCGGCTTTTATGAAATGCAGTCTGCGCGCGGCCTCACTCTGCCCGTCTGTGACTGTTTACGCAGGTGGGAGGTCAGCGGGAGGCAGCCATGCTGTCCCTGGACGAGCCCCTGGACCTGAAGCTGCCCCGGAGAGCTAATGGGAGGGACAGAGGGGCGCGCTCGCCCCCACTCTCCCCGCTGCACCCCAAGAGAGCCCGCCTGCTCCGCATGGCCGACGATGGCACGGCGGTCATAGAACCGGCGTCCCCGGTGTCCCCGCACACAGGTACGACTCTACAGCTCCACGACCACATAGACCTATAATCAACTGCAGTTGTATTGTAACACCTATAAACAAGCTCAGAGATAACTCTCTGGTTCCACTAGTCTATATTCAACATTACTGCAAAACAAGATCACTCAATCCGAGAAAAAAGGCACTGGAAACAAGTCAAAGTATCTGCCCATGCTGCTAGAGAGAAGGATAATTTCACTTTGACAAGATTTCATGAAATAAGTTAATAATAATAATAATAATAATTACAATGTAAAGCTGAACGCTTAAATTAAGACATTAACTCTTCAAACAAGATAAATTATATAACACTTTTGTTATCTCGGTAAGAACCAAATAATTTGCAGCACATATATGAAAGAAAGTTGCATATTACGCTCAAACCCCAACACTCACGTGTAGTTTTCCCTGTCAGTTCTGACATTAAATAAGCCCTGAAAGCCGCTAATCTCTATCTTTTTGGCTTCCCCCGCTTCTTGCGTAGCAGATAGAGCTGTGACATCTAGTTTTAACGCATATTTCTCGTCGCACACATCAAATAGGCCCAGTGGAGACAAACAAGTCGGTAGTCGATCCAGAGACAACATCTGCACGGTGAAATCAGATTGGGCCTCAGCGTCATCGCTAACATGCTGACGTTTCCAAAGCATCATGTTAAACATATCATGATCACAATCTGGGTGTAACCGTGGATGATGGGAATTACTTTGCAGTTATTTTGTTCCACATTGTGTGATTCATCACCATTCCTCCAAAGGTTCTCAAGACATTACACTAAGCCTGAGACTTAAATGTCAGCCTTATGGCGGCGTTAGAGCGAAGACAAGGGATGTCACTAAAGCGTTCAGCATTCATCCTCTGGGGAGCAGGAACATCTGTCCATCCAGCTGTTGTGAGATCACCGGGGAGGGCAGAGTGGAACCTGTGCCCCCTGTGTCTAATCCACCGGATTAGAGAGAGAAAGAGAGAGGTCACCTTCACATTTGTATGTGTTTGTGCTTGCTCCCTCAGGTGTGCAAGTGGTCCCACATGATCGAACAGACACCCCCACTCCCCCTGCGGTGGACCTGAGCATGTCCCCCTCCTCCCGTCACACCCCCAGCTCTCCAGAAATGACCAACGGCAACTACATCCCATCAGGCGTGAGTACTACACACACACACACACAGAAAACCGTGCACCACTGCAGGTGTCCAGCTTAGGTTTTGCTCCCCAGCTCCCCTCTAAAGCCTCCGTTATCTGGCCTTGTTTTCCTCATGCCTCCTCTTTGTTAATCTCCAAGGTGTTGAAAGAATAAACACGGCCTCTCGAAGAGGCCAACACTCTCCTGTCCTCAGCAGAGAGTGACTCAGCCTGCTGGGGTCAGCAAATCAGCAACAACATGGGGTTGTGTCACTCCCTCCATAAGGGAATCAGGCTATGCTCGGGATGGGAGGCCTCCCTGTGTGTGTGTGTGTGTGTGTGAGAGAGAAAGAGAGAGGGGGGGGGTGGCGCAGCTCTTATCAAACACCTCTTGTGTCCCCAACAAGTGCCTCTGTCTGTGCAAGTTGCACTCAGTGGCCCCACAGGCATGACGTGTGTGTGCTTGTGTGTATGTGTGTGTGTGGTTGTGTGTGTGCGTGTGTGTGTGTATAATCGGATTTAAGACAAGGTACAGCCATGCAGACCTCACGCCGCCTAATTCAATTCCCCCCCAATTGAATTGAGACACACTGGCTGGGACCATTCAGCCACCCCACGTCCCACTGAGTCCTAGATAGCCTCAGAGCCCGCCTTCACACACACACACACACACACACACACACACACACACACACACACACACACACACACACACACACACACACACACACACACAGACACACACACACACACAAACACTTCACTTATCCTCCCTGTTGTAGCAGATAGGATGCGTTCTCTCCTCCCCTCTTACTCTCTCTCTTTTCGGCACACACACACACACACACACGAAAACAAAATGTGCGCCTCTCATAAAGCAGCTGCACACACTCGTGTTTTCACCCCTGCGGCATGGCACAAAGCGACTCAGCACAGGGGATTGGTCTCGTTTTATGAAATTTGTCACATACACATTTCTGACATAGCTGAAGGGGACGAGACAGCCAGAGGATTGTGATCCATTTGCACCCTTATTCGGTCTCTCTTGCGCTTCCCTCCTCTCGCATCACCACCCTAACGTACTCTGGTAGTTTAAATTCCGCTTTTCCTGGTGATTGCTCTCTGCATCTTGCTTGAGCTTGATGTGTGTGTGCGTGTGTGTTTCTGTGCGTTTGAGCTAGTGCATTAGCTCTTTGAGCCCCAGCTGAGCTTCAGTGAATCTCACAGCTCTCATGCAGAGCTCAGGGATGTAGGGAGGTTTTGTCGCTCACAGCGGGTGACTACAAGAGAAGATGTAGTAGTTGACGATCAGTGGTTCTCTTCTCTTCTAGTACAAATTAAAGACTTTTCTCTCTGTGTGGAGTTTTTCCCAGTCCGTCTGTCAGAATCCAGCTAAGCTCATACAGCGGCTAGCTTTAGACAGGTGTGATGGCGTACTGTGGTTGCTTTGAGGCCTTATAATGCTCCCATTCTGGTATTTTTAGATGATTTTGCCAGGCTGAACCGAAGCAATTTGTAAAGGATATTTGAGCAAACATGCACCGAAACTCAGCTTGGGTCTCTCTTTGCGCGAAGTGGAGTGATGACCGTGTTCCTCGCATTTCTCTTTTCCCTGTTTTGTTCATCAGCATTCTCACATCTCGCAGGCCTTTCAGTTCTTTGTGCCAATTGGAGCTGGAGCGGGACTTCACCTGCCATCCTCCATGTTCATCGGCCACACAAGTGACAAGAGAGCCTCTCCAGACCTGTCCGCAGACGAGCAACTGGCCTGCCGCTGGAAGAAGGTGAGGCCGAGCTAAGAACCGATGAACCAATAAATCCAATCTTCTTCAAAAACAGAGCAATAAGAATAGTCAGGAAAACCAGTTATAGAGAAATGCACTCATCAAACTAAAAGCACTCAAATGTGAAGATCTGGCGCCTGAATAATGTACAAAGATTTTTTTTTTCAAATAGGAGAAGAGATCATAACCCGATAGGAGCAAATGCCTTAAATGTACCAATATCATTGGACTAAAGTCACCTAAAAATGTCAAAAAGTGTTTGCCTTTGAACAAATTCAAAGTAATGCTCACCAACAACAAACATGTTGAATATTTGATGAGAAAGAGAGATCATTCTTCTTTCATCTTTCCCATTTCATCTCCATTCTGAGTCGCTCCGTTTTATATTTTATAAGCTGAAAAGAATCAATAAGTAGGCAATCAATCTAATTTCCTTTGTGACATATTTCCATGATGGAACTGATTTTCCTGTCTGAATTTAATCTCCTTCCTTTTTATGTCCATCATGCTAACATAGCTCTATTTACTGTCTATGTATATTAATGGGGATTCTCCTTATATCTGAAGTGATTTAAATAATTCACCAGCTGAATGGTTTTCCTCCTCAGTGCCATCTGCTCTTCGACTCCCTGCAAGACCTGGTGGATCACGTCAACGACTTCCACGTCAAACCTGAAAAGGATTCTGGGTACTGCTGCCACTGGGAGGGCTGTGCGCGCAAAGGGAGGGGCTTCAATGCAAGGTGAGAAAGCCAGCACACACGCCGGACCGATTTAGAAAACCTCAAGAGAAAGCTGCTATAATAAAAACGTGTCTGTGTGTGTGTGTGTGTGCGTGTGTGCGTGTGTGTGCGTGCAGGTACAAGATGCTCATCCACATCCGCACTCACACCAACGAGAAGCCACACCGCTGTCCTACCTGCAACAAGAGCTTCTCACGCCTGGAGAACCTGAAGATACACAACCGCTCACACACAGGTCAGTGGAGGATCAACATGTGCTCGCTATGAAATTAACACTTAGACCGCTCAATATTATATTACGTATAAAATCTAATATATCCCTTAACCACACACACACACACACACACACACACACACACACACGCACGCACACACCCGAGGTGACAATTAAATTTTGTCACTGTGAAAGTATCAGTTTTCTCATGTGTAGTCTCACTTCATGCCACATCTGTTCCTGTGCCATTAATTTTATCGCCTGAATTTTTTCTTTATATAGTTGTACTGCCATTGTTTTTATTACATGTGTACTTATAGTTTACCGTTCTTTGCACTCCCTTAATTGTTTCTGGTGCAGCAATGGCAATTAGATATCTAACATCTAACCATTTAATGCAACATATAACTTGATTATGCATTTAATTTTAACCATTAACCCTGGTATTTAATTGATATCAATATGATTAAAAACAAGTTGTTACAGTTTCTATTCTGTTATGCATAGCTTTCACAATACCACAAACTTGTGTGTCCATTAATTGACATCAATAATTAAGAAAGCTTTAAACCTAAAAAATGTTAAAAAAAATAGAAATAAATAATACATATATAGATAGCTAGCTGGCTAGACAGCTATCTGTCCGAACTTGGTAGCTAGCTAGATATGTAGCTAGCCAGAAAAAAATGTCACATATTACAGATCCAGATGAATCTTGTTTTATTTTTACCGGAAAATTGAGGATTTTCCTCTCCTCGCTACAGGCGAAAAGCCCTACATCTGTCCTTACGAGGGCTGCAACAAGCGCTACTCCAACTCCAGCGACCGCTTCAAGCACACGCGCACGCATTACGTGGACAAGCCCTACTACTGCAAGATGGTGGGCTGCCTGAAGCGCTACACAGACCCCAGCTCTCTCCGCAAGCACATCAAGGCCCACGGTCACTTTGTGGCCCAGGAGCACGGCTCCCCGGGCGGCGTGGGCTCCCTGCTGAAGGGCGCGCACAGCGGGGGCCTGGTGGGCGACATGGGCAAGGATTCTGAGCTGTCGTACGTCAGTGCGGCCCAGATCGTCATCCCGGGGGCGGCGGCCGCTCTCCTGGGAGGCCACGCCCTGCAGGGTCTGGGCGGCGCCGTGCCCCTGTCCCCCCTCAGCCCCCGGCCCCTGGACCTCAGCTCGCTGGGCTGTCCCAGCTCCCCTCCGGGCGGCATGGGCCCCATCCTGTCCTTCAGCGGCTCCCCCCTCGGCCTGGCCAAGTCCCCCCTGCTGCCTTCAGGGTTCCCCTCCTCGGCCCTGGGTCTACCCATGATGCCCATGCTGGGGGCCGCGTCCGAGCGCAGGGCGCTGAGCCAGCACAGCAAGAGGGGCCGGGGGGAGGAGATGCATAAGGAGATGGCAGGAGGGGTCCTCAACCTCTCCACTGGGGGGTCACATGACTCCCTGTCCTGGGTGGTCATCCCCCCAGGCACCGTGGTGCTCAAGCCAGCTGTGGTCAACTAATTCACACACACACACACACAAACACACACACACACACACACACACATACACACCATCACACACACACACACATTCCAGAAGAGCTCAGGGGGTCGGGATGGGAGGGTAGGGGCGGTCAAAGGTAATTCGGATTGGCTCGCACAATCAAATCCAGGCAATGCATTTCTGAGGGAGGTCGAGGAGAACCACACAGAGTCTCTTCGCCCCTCCCTCGGCTGAACAGTAGAAAACACTACACCTCACGGGAGTCGAGCACGCGACGCAAGCCTCTTGTTTGGATGGGAAACTAAACCCGGGGCCCAGGAACTTTTCAGGACCACGCAAAGGCTCCACGTTTCAATCACGAGCCGTGACGACAAGGCTCTCGTTTTGTACTTTCTTCATTCCCGTTCGCTTGTTCTGTGGGACAGTGAAGGCGACGGTCTAACGCTCTGTGTTCTTCACAACAGTCCCGGTCGGTTGATAAGTATTTATATGACTGTACTTCATCGACAGTGTGCCTCCAGCTTAGCAGTGAGATAGATGCACCATGAAACTGAATGACGCACTCGAAGCAAGGCAGATGTACACGAAATAGGACGATTCTCCACAGCTGATTTTAAAGTTATGACCTATTTTTCACAGGCCGCTGTGATTAATAAGATTCAGACAAGCTTGCCAAACCAAAGCAAGTGAACTCAAAAACTGTCCTGGGTTAGTCCAGACGAGACACTTCAATGAAACACAGCACTTAATTAATAGTGTCAACTGGTTATAGTAACGAAACCTCAAACCTGCTGCTAACCTCTCGCCTCCCCCCAGGGTAACAGAATCTGGGAGAGAGCACTTTTTTTGACAATCTGTCCCCAGTTTCGGGGAAGGTGACCAACAAGAATGTGTGCCAGGCGTGCAGATATAGGGGCTTTTAGGCCACAGAGCGAACTGAGGACTAAAACACAGACAAACGGTGTCACATCACCTGGCAATGACCAATCATCACTTCCTTCTTGTACGCGAGTGAAATCGACGGCACCGGTGCATCTGACTCCCCCCTCTGGTGGGACACCATACCAAACATCCCGCTTGCCATTTACAGAACTCGCACTGTTTTACTGCTGGATTGTCCAGCTGCTTTCCCGTAATTGAATCAACACGGCCAGTTTGTGTATGAAAGGGCCTCTGTGGTGATAAACACTAGTGTCTTGTATTTTAAAAAGTGACCCGACCCAAAACCAGCTGTGAAAAACAGGTGGTCGTCCAGTCGAGGCCCGACTTAACCCTGCCGGTTTGTGTCCCCGGCTCAACAAGTCCCACGCTGTGCCAAAAATACCTGGAGAGAGGAAAGAGGGATGCGTGTATTGTGCCACAAAGGGGGGGTGTGATGCACTCGGTGCCACATACAGCTGGACTGACTAGGAAGCCACACTATTGCAAACTGCCTCATTTTACTCTGTCCAAAGGGGCGAAAAAAAAAAATCAAGAAAAACAAGAAAAAAAAAAGACTCATTTGACTTCTGGGAAAACTCTTCTCATGGTTCAGTTAAGCAGTCAACATGCACTTACAGTACCACACATTATATTCCTTACATGTTTTATGAAATGTTACTGCCAAGTCATGGTTCTTTAAAAACTAGTTTGCTCTTATTCCACTTTGCTGCCAGGGCTAAATTTCGCTGCGGGTTCCTTCCCGGCTTGTGTTGCTCAGTGCTGATGCATGCACGATGTGGACGAAGGGGGAGCAGGCGAGGGGCGTCACCAGAGACTCCCCCACTCCTCCCCTCGTCGTCTGCTTACGTTGGTGGTCTTACTTTTCCATCGCTCAAGTCTTAGAAAGTTATCAGTTATCGCCGTTTTATACTGTTCTCTCTCCTTTTGTTGTTTTGCTTTTGTTCGAGACGAGACATTTTTTCTGATGTTGAAGTTGCTTCTTGTGTTCTACGACGGCTGCTCTCTGCACTCAGCTTTCTGCTGTTGAGGACGAGTCCTCTGAGGGGCGGAGGAGGAGAGGGACGAGAGGGAGAGGCCTGGGGTGGTGCTCTGGAAGCAGTGGTTCCCAACCGGGAGGCTTGGGATTCATCCGACGGGGTCACAGGCCGATTACATTTGACGTGAGAAAGAGGGAAAGTTTTCTATCCGACAAAGCTATTTTTTCTCTTCTCTTTCGAGAAGCCCGCAGTAGATGAGATGGAGTGGATGTCAATGAAATAGCGCCATCATGGGGTCAAAATGTCAAATTCGCCTCGTTCTTCTGCTTCATGACCAAATAAGTGCAAAACTAACATTCCCTCCGGCCTCGGCTGTTAGTTAGGTAAAACGAGAAAAGTGAGGTAAACCAGGTGAATGTCACTTGCCAAATTTCGTTAAGTTCTTCATTGTAAGGTGGGTGGGGCAGATTCCAAGGTTGGAGACCACTGCTTTAGGAGGCAGCTATGAATTCCTGGGGGGTATCCAGTGGACCAAACAATAACACATTCCTCTATGACAATCACACTGGTGTACTTGCGGATAGTTTAGAGAGCGAGACAGGGCGGGAGCGAAATTGTTCTTGAATTTCCCCAAATCGGATTTGCGGCCTTCTCTGCTCTCACTATATTTCTCACGTAAAGGGAATCCAAACAGAGATAAATCTCATCCGACTGTGAAATGGCGGGCAGCGCCGAGAGAGAGAGCGCGAGAGCAGAGAGGGTGAAAGATTGGCCGAATGAATAAATGAATGGACGGGCGGGGGGGTTGGAGATGGGGGGGTAGGGAGAGGCTGAGTGTGCCAGCAGAGGAGAAGAGGCAGAGGATCTCTGCGCTCTGCAGCCGCCCTCCATCTGGCCACCTACCCGGCTAACGGCCCCCTCGGCTCTGCACTCACTGGCTGCGCCGCGTCCAATGTGGCAGCCACTCACAGGCATACCAGCCTGCAGAAAAGTAGGCCACTGAACTCTGTCTGCCCTCTGGGTGCTTTTTTTTTTTCCCTGAACCCAAAAGGCTCAACTCCACCACCTCCCGGCCACAAACCCTTTATTTCCCCCCCACACCGTAGATGAAAACAGAAAACAGAAAATAGGCAAACTTGACAATAAAAAAAACAAATAGATTCCTCCCTGTCTAAAGAGAAGCTCTGCGGCAGCCTACACTGCAGAGATGCACCCCATGCATGTTTCTGCCTCACCACTTCTCATTATTACCTCAGATGACCCCGTCTCTCTCTCTCTCTCTCTCTCTCTCTCTCACACACACACACACACACACACACACGCACACACAGGGCAGTGGCCTGTCTTTGGGTTCGAGCTCAGCATTGAAACGATTGTCTCGTTGCTTGTGGTGGACAATTGTAGCGCGCGTGACGTCACCAGAAACAGGTGTTAAGTAGGCTAGACACAGTTTCCGTGGCAACAGTGAAACCCACAGATGCGGCGGCTCTCCTCCTCCCGGCCGGTCTGTCTCTCCTCTGCAGGTCGAAGCCAGGGACAGAGACTCAGCACGGCGGCAGAAAGCTGAATAACACGACACGGACCCTGCCAGGGTCCACAACTTTTTCAATATTAAATAAGCTGTATGATCCATTAACCCTTTGAGCTCAGTCTGTAATGAACTGCACTTTTGTCCCCCCGCCCCACCCCACCCCCCTTCAAACATAGCGTGTGTAGAAACACAAATGCTGCCACATCCTCCCTCCGCATAGTGCGTCATTGGTTTGGGAACCAAGAATAATTGTAAAAAAAAAAAAAGAAAAAAAGAAAAAAAATCATCTGGAGTCACAACAATTTCACGGTTTAAAGTTGTTTTTTTTTTTCTATGAATATGTTATGAAAGCGGTACTTGCTCCTGGAGATTTTAAAGTCACCCTCACTTTACACAGTGGAAGAGTGGAAGCTGAATCCAGGGCACTGAATTTGTGTTAGTTAGCTCGGTCAGTGTCATTGTCAAGGGGTGCCATTGACTGAAGTGCCACAGTGTTGCACAAAGGGTTAATGATAAGACTAAGGCCATGCACGGCCTGTTCCAAGTTCTGTTTTTTTGCACATTTGTGAGATATAATGTCAGTATTTTAATTTTTCCAAGTGCCTTTTTATTATAGGTGAAAAAAAAGTACAGAAGTTATACACTATAAAGAAAAAAAAATGATTATATGAAAATATATTTTTCCTGGCATCATGTTCTGTGGTTGAACATGCAGAATTTTAGAGTTGTAAAAGTCTCCAATTGGTACAACATAGCGGTGTTCTCCTGTTTTAGAGGAATTTTATTACGATATTGATAATAATGTCAATGAAAGGAAAATGTTTAATAAAGTTGTATTTGTTACAACTTGTGTACTCATTTGTGTTTGCAAAACCAACAAGAAGCTGACTTGCAATAAATACATCAACCTGGTAAAAATGTGATTCTGCCTCTTCAGACCGACATGTTCACATGCCGGTGTTGCACTTCATCTATCGTCTTACTGGGTTTGTAATGGGATCCTGAGGGCTCTGCTGGTAAATGGGGTACGTGGGGGGGTACAGGCAAGCTCCACACACAAAGACCCTCAGCCTGACTGATATTTCCTCTAAACTGGGAAACTGACAAACAAAAGTAAAAAAGCTGCACAAAACTATTTGAGCTGAACAAGACACCTCATATTAATCTGTTTTATGGCAAATAACAAAAAAAAAAGAGTCGTCAAGTCCAGGATAAAGAAAAGAAGGCTTTTATTGGGTTATAATTTACAGAGGATGGGGAGAGGGACAACAGGAAGGGCATCGTCTCACAGTTCATGTTTCCGTACTTTGCTTCTTTTCTTCTGTCTTATTACCGATTTCCTCGTCTAGACGTTCTTTAGCCCGCACCACCTGCACAGAAACAAGAAGAACGGTTGACTGAGAGATTAAATAAATAAATAAATAGATAAATAGATAGGTGACAGCCATCGACCCGGTGCTAAGAGCAGATTCCTCCCACACGCCGGGAGTCACGAGCCATAATTTGATATTAAACACAGAGGCGAAGGCAGAGAGAGAGAGGTGCTCACTGTTTGTTGGAATAAAGAGTCGAGATTAAACAACCACCACTTAGGAATCTAGTTTTCGTGGCGCCGCCAGAGGTTCCCATTAGCACGGTACACGCCCGCTCGGACTCCACTGGAAACACGAAGGCCGTCTTGTTACAAGAACTGCACAATGGTTTCATCATCTTGTGTGACTCAGCGGCAGGGTGAGTCAGCCGGTCTCAGGGACGCTTCACAAAACAAAAACATCTCTGGCAGATCCCCACTGGAGCTCGGCCACAGACACTGAGGTCGACTTGTTAAACGGTCCGAACGGGCTGCAGAATAACCAGGCCCGCACCGATGCGCCGCAATAATGTTAAGAGTGGCAAATACTTTATTTACAGAGTTAAGAAAGTCAGGAGACCAGAGATAATGAGGAGTGATAAACAGGCTGCATGCACTCCACTTTATCTGTCGAGACTATGCAGTTTAAATGTATTTGTACAGGCTATGAGGTCTAAACACCAAACATGGAAGTTTGGATTTGTTCCCAAGCATTTTGTAAACATGCTTGTGTTACTGTGACACTCACCTTGGACTGTAGGTAAAATGAGCCGCCCACTGCTTTGTCATTCACTTTAAAAAGGTGCTCGTAGCTCTGGAAGAGACGGAGAACGTGTTACAGACCACAGAGAAGGAGCGTCCTGTATTCTGTAAAGATGAGGCAGACCTGGGAACTGCCAGAAAAGTGGGAGACGTGCATGAGCACGCACCTTCTGGATCTCCTCCGGGCTGAGCGTGGACACGTTAAGGATCTGTTGCGCCTCCTGCAGACTCATCCCGGTGATGCTGCTGGTTGCAGCAGACTGCTGGGACGCGCTGTTCCTGGCCTGCGCCGCTGCTTGGCTGGCTGCGGGAGACGACAGACACACGCCTCGGTCACATACTGTAGGTTACCCTCTGCCCATAGTGCTCATCAAAGGACGCTTATTGCTACAACCAAAATGACAAAAAGAAGGTCTAATGACATGTTTTTCCCAATATCTGATTTTGTGCACTATTGGAAAATGTACAAGATAGATACTGAGCATTTTATTTATTAATATTTTGAAGGGGCGGGACAAGGAGCTGTCAATCATGGCTGTATGAATGACTGATGTTAGTGGGCTTTTGAGCATACATGACCAAGGAAGACAAGGTTATAAATTGTGGAGCCAGTCCTGGGTCTGGTGAGGAGGAGGACTGGCTTCATGATTAACTCACTGTGTGCAAACAAAGCAGAGCGGAGGGGAAATGATGGTGAACTGCATTGAGCGACACATACGCGTCTGAATATCAGATGATTTCTCAATAACTTTAACCGACATAGCTTCAGTTCGTCACACTGATCGCCATCTCTGAAGTGAAAGTAGCTGCTCAACTGTCTCTCTCTTTGGATAGTGGATGACACTCACTTGGATGAAGTCAAAGTCAGCTTTATTGTCAATTTCTCCACATGTACAAGACATCCAAAGGAATCAAAAGTGCAAGTAGCTTAAGGCATATACATATATATAAGGCATTTACTAAAAATAATGTGAATAATGTGAATGTAACCGATAAGCTCAGAAGAGTATTGTACTGTGAAGTAGCAGCCAAGGTTGAATCTGTGTATAAGTGTCTGCTAAAGGAATAAATGTAAGATGTGAGCAACATGAGGTGTGCATGGCCGACAGTGGATAAGATAATATATGCAAGATTCAAAAGGATCATTGTCATGTGCACTGTTGAGTACATTAAACACTGAGCATGACAAAAATACACACAGCAGTAGGTGACAAGCCCCAGTGACCATCAATGCAGCATCGGGATCCAGAGGGACCTGGCACCTGCATGGAATTTGCTTGTCCTCATATACGTGTATGGGTTTCCTCAGTGGACTCGTATCCTCCCACAGTCCAAAAACAGGCATATTTAGGTCGACTGGAGACTCGAAAAGGCCTCAAGGTGTGACTGTGAGAGTGAGTGTTTGTGTCCTGTCATGCACTGGTGACCGGGGTGCGAAAGAGGGTCCGCTGATGCGTCCCTCATCGTGGACCATACCTGCGTATTCCTGTCGTAGAGCTCGAGCAAAGGCACGTCCCACCACCTGGGCTCCCATCACTACGATCTGAGCCAGGTACCGAGCCTGCCGAGGACAGCACAGGACAGGACAGGACAGGACAGGACAGGACAGGACAGGACAGGCTGCATGAGACTCAGAGCAGGACCAGAGTGTCAACTTAATGAGAGACCGAGGGCCAGACACGGTTCATAGTCGTGCTGTGACATCAGAGCTGCAGACAGGCGCCTCAGGGTCTGCAGGTGAAGATGTAAACACCTATATAACACCGTGACAGCGCGTCGGTTTGCTCCTGGCCTCTATTCAGACATTAGTCTCACCCACGCTTGGACGTATTAAGATCTACTTGGCTCTTATCAACAACGTCACAGTGAGGTATAGGAAGTTTCCTTAGGTGACGCCGCTAGGCGAGCTAAACATGCTACAGAGCCTTACGGAGCACCCACGTGACTAATACGAGTCTGGGAACACGAATATGACAAGAAGAAGTTTATTCTTACCATGTTAGTGCTTCACACGGGAGCCTGGGACAGAGGTAGGCTTCTGTTGTCACACATGGACACCGATAATGAAGGTGACTGGAGGGTCAAAGTTCACCGAGGCTGCTACAGCAGGAGGAAGACTGCGTCTGTGACACTGACCCCTGGCGGCAGGAGGCCGAACTGCAGCGCCCTCTCAGCCCTCACCGTTACAGAGTAGTTTGAATACAACAGAACACGCCTGTAATCGTCCCACAACGGGGGGATTTAAAGAGTTGAAATCCATCAATTATCGTATATTACTTTATATTATATTATTTGGGGTTTGCCTACTCCAGCACCTTGGACAGGTCAGTGTTGAGCCTGGGTTCTTCTAGCTGAGAGGCAACAGCGCTATTCACCACCCATCCAATTCTTATGCCCTTAAACTACAGTAAAATAATCTATCCTGTCATGTAAATCAGTTTATGAGTCAGAGATGTTGTCAGTATCAAATCTACTACCCATTTTAGACTGATAGCTGATTTCATTAGTAATTAACATATTTTGACATCAGACTCCAATACTGACTAACATAGTCATACTCTTTATTTGGCAAAAGGTGTAACTTGTGGCCGGCGACTTCACGACAAAATGACAAACGGTACTGAGTTCAAAAGGTGTTTATTGCAAGACAATATTGAAAAAAATTCACAAATCATTACTAAAGAAAGACAGAGTAGAACAACAATGTATAAAAAGGAAGTACTTTTCTTTCTCTTTACCACAATGGAAGGCAAGTTAATCCATTGCAAAGAATGGTGTTTTGAGATTCACAAGCACATACAGTATCTAGGAGGCAAACACTGAAGACACCCGCGGTCGGTGTGTGTAAACCACAACGTGCACGGCCATGCATGGCTGAATGCTTGTTTCAGTCCCAGGTTGTGAACTAACGCGTCCGGTTCAAGCCTGAATTGTTGCTGTTGCTGATATTGCTGTTGCCCTGATTGCTGAATTACACACAGGAGGCTCTTATGGCTGCATTGCAATTATTAATACTGTACTGTTATTGTCTATGTAACACCACAACCACGTACTATTAGTAAACATTAGATAAGAAAAGTTAGCTCATTGTAGAGAGGAAATATCCCCGAACAGTCTGGAAACCGACAAAGATCCTGATTTTAAAAACTCAACCTGCGCAGCAAAAGAAGGAAAAGAAAACGAAGAAACAATCACCTCGGAGAGTACAAAGGCTCCTCGGGTTACACTTCCCAGGCGTAGCCACAATTCAGCTTCACTGGCCTCTATCCCAAAACCGTACGACTATAGTACAACCACTGGATGGCAAAACACCACAGCTAATCTACACATACAGGCAACACACGACCGTGATAAAATTGCATCTTGTTCCATCCCTGGCTGACAGAGAAAAGTCGTAAGAAATTCCAGTTCATGGCCAAACATGAACACTGGCGACCCTGTGGTATCCTCAGTGTGGTTTTTGCTGCTGTTACAGTAATCCTGTGTTTGTGTTTTACCTGACAAAACCGGAAGACCAAAGGTTTTTTTTTTGTTGTTATTGGATGCATGATGTTTGCATGAGTTTTTTTTCTCTCCTTCTTTTTTTTTGTTTTTTTTTTGCACATCACATCATTAAAAGACACATGGTGACTGAGCGTGCTCTCACAACTGGCCAGTAGAAAAACAAACAATCAGTGGTTCACTGTGGAGGTAATAACTTTGTATTTCCCGTTTAGACTTGGCACAAGAGACGATTATCATTATTATGCTTAAACCGTGGCCACACACCACAGATAACAACAACAACACAAAGCTGTGCTTAGATTCATCCTGAAATACAGATATTTGTTGAAAGCGTATTTGTTAACCAGAGCTGAGCTATAGAGGGAATATTTTCGTTTTCGAGAAGGTATTGCTCTCCCTTTTGAGCCGTCTAGAGCTTCCCATGTTTTAAGACTTGTCAAGTTTTGATTTGTGTCTGTCAAGCTGGAATGAAGTCAAACTTTCATTTAATTTCTGTTCATAAAGCAAAATGCTTATAGATTTGAGAAGGTTGATTCATTAAACTAAAGTTTTTTTTCTAAAGAAGCTGACATATATATCTTACATCTACTGTTCTATCAATCTGTAGTATGGGATTTCTTTTTTGGAATATTGGTGCAGGATGTCTTTTTGCACTCAAGGCTAACTGAATAAAGATTTTAACCTAACAAATACATTGTAAATATCAAATTTCATGCAGTCTGACACCAAAGGACGACATGACATTTGACTTTTCTGATCTTAACAGATATAGTGAGGTCAGTGACTTTCTCACCCCTCCGTGTTATTTAGGATCTCTCATTGTGCAGTGTGCCTGTGTGTGTGTGTGTGTGTGTGTGTGTGTGTGTGTGTGTGTGTGTGTGGTGTGTGAGTGTGTCAATCTGTGTGTGCGGTGGGCTGAGATTCAAGCCATCAGAGCTCAGAGGTGGTTCGGGTGGCACCATCGCACATTGGCAACTGAAAGTCCTCCCAGCTGTTGGCACCGTCGTCCAGCCTCTAGTCATCCTGAACCATGAAACAAACCACAGGAGGCAAAGATGGATTAGTTGTTGTTAACCTCACACATTTTAACATTAGCAGGTAAAAGTCTTTACAGATTTTAAACACAGTCGCCCACTCACCCACTCATCCTCGTCGACCCCCTCAAAGGACTCCTGTGGCAGCGGGTCGTCCAGGTTCCCCAGTTTGGCCACCATAGCACTGAGCAGCTGTGCCACACACACACACACACACACACACACACACACACACACACACACACACACACACACACACAGAGTCAGAGTCAGTGTTCAAGCATGTCATTAGAGCATAAATACTTTCCAGAAACTACTCCATGTACTTGCTGTGAAGGATGATTCACATCCTTCTCTCACAAAAAAGTGAGCAAAATTAAGTATACTTAAGTATGACCATAATACACTATATTAATCTATAATAGTCACTGCTGTAAAGCTGTCCCTGATTTGGAGATGTATGGCGTACAGTACAGTGTGTGAGTTCATCCTCACCTCCTCCTTCTTCTGCTCATCGGTCTTCTCCTCCAGGTAAACAGATGAGGGCAGGTACTTCCTGACCGGAGCCTCTTTGGGAGCCTCGCTCACTGATATTTTACACACATAGCACACCGCATTAGACCAGGTCCCCTGATGCAACAGACCTACTCAGACTGTGAGACGCCCGTCCCCAACCTGGCGTCATGTCTTTGGGCTTCAGGCTGATCTTCTTGTGCTGCCCGTTAGATCCCGACAACCAGGCGGAGGAGGTCAGCGCTGGATCCCAACACGCCGCTGTGTCTGTGAACAGGTCGTCCTGGAAAAACTCTTTCTGCGCACGCACACACACACACACACACACACACACACAGAGGATGTTGTTGTTGTTGCCGTGACACATGTCCACTAGGTCAGTGGTTCTCAACTGGTGGGTCACGACCCAGAAATGGGTCGCAGACCTGTTCTGGATGTGTCTAGGAAAGCTGGTTAATAAAAAGTAAATAATCTGATGTTGGGCATTTTGGTCTTTTATTTTGAAAAATAACTTACTTTGAAAAACACGCATCAAACCATCAAAACTGAAAAAAATACACTTGCTTGCTTTGAATTCTATAAAAGTGGGTTGCAACTTAGTGACCATGGGAAAATGTGGGTCCCAGAGTGAGACCAGTGGAGAACCCCTGCACTAGGTGGCACAGTCGACTCACCTTGACCCTTGGCACTTTGAAGGCCACCGGCTCTATGGTGGTCTTGGTGAGCATCAGCCCTAGAGCTATCTCCACGTCACGCACGTTGCACTCCGTTTTGGGCAGAAAGGCCAAACCCTGCAGACAGGAAGCAGTCAGGGCAATGTTGGTTTTAAGGTGGTACTGGTGGTGCATGTGTGAGTGTGTGTGTGTGTGGAACTGACCTTATGTGGCTCAGGAGAATGAAAACTGCTGCACTCAACAAAGTGCGGAGCCTCTGGGTTCACCTCGTAGATGTGCACTCTGGTGTCGCCCTGGAGAAAGGAGGGAAAACACAGCTCAGAGCGACTGCTCTCGTTTCTCCACTACCTGCGGCTGAAACGTCACACTCAGATAAACGTTGCTTACTTTGCCCGTGAGGATGGCCACGCTGGTGTCAGGGTCGTAGAACGGGATGAGGGTGGAGGGGGAGATGTCCACCAGGGTGCTGGCTACGGCTCCAGTGGACAGGGAGTCAGCGGAGTAGAGGTACAGTCCTCGCTCACTGCGGCTGTAGGAGGAGCACAACAAGGAGTCAGGGGAGGGTTGAGCTTCACCTCTCTCAGCTGAGATGTCTGCACGAGCAGCAGGAGAGATCTAATCTAATCCAATCTAATCTAAGAGCAAATCTGTCGAGTACCTGTCAAAGCCAGACACCAATATGTATTTGCCCTCACACACCCACACCACGCGCGCTCCCCTGTGGCCTTCAGGACCCGGACCCTCCTGGAAGCAGATACACATTGATCAATTAACATGATAACAATGACTTTTATACGTTTTTCTCAATCTTTCTCTCTTTTGGCTAAATTTACAAGGTGGCTTACGAAATATATATTCAAAAGAATAATTCGCATTCACATCAAATCATATGGTTCGAATATGGTCTCAAAAATGATCAGTACAAGTGGAGACATTTTGTGCACTGCCATTGCATGCACTTTAAGCTGCTAGTACCTGTCTTATATTATATTTACCCTTATTTATGATGCCATAAGAATTCATATATTTTTTAGAAATTGTACTTATCTTAACAATTGTTACATGATTGTTTCAGTGCTGTGGGCTAAACAGCTTGGGATTTTACATATGTGCCACTAGATGGAGCCATATGTTTAGAGCACACGCACTAATGGCAATATTTATGCTGAAAAGAGTCTGTGTTATTGCTTTGTGCTCAGATTGCACAATAAAAAGCTCATTTTACATTTATATCAAATCACTTAGAGGCGGCTTGTAAGTTGAAAAGAATGCAACTTATATG
This sequence comes from Karalla daura, assembly GCA_029224185.1. Lineage (NCBI taxonomy): Eukaryota > Metazoa > Chordata > Actinopteri > Chaetodontiformes > Leiognathidae > Karalla > Karalla daura. Next base: position 10,609,883 of record CM055203.1, on the reverse strand, counting down.
GGAGGAAATAAACGTTCAAACAAATGATTACTATCAAAAAAAGAAGAAAGAAATAAAATTAAGAAGTTATTTCCCTCTGTGAGCTGTAACATGCATAAGGGACACCTCTGAAGACTAATCTCATCTCCTCTTTATTGTATCTTTATATATTCTCTCATCTCTATCTTTATGTACTCTCCAGGGTGTTGAGCGTACCTGCACAGGTGCAGTGGACTTGCGTGGGTCATAGATGCGAACTTTCCCATCTTTGCACACGGTGGCCAGGAGTTTCCCATCTGGGCTCCAGGCCATGGCAAAGATCTGAACGTGATCCGGAAGGGTGAAAAGAAATGGATACAGATGACCTTAGCCCAGTTTATACATCTACATCCAAGGACAAACACAAACTGGCGTGCAACTTATTTAGTTTGTTTGGTGGTTAACCCACCTGGTCCTCGTGTCCAGTGAGGCGTTTGACCTCCTCCTGTGTGTCCAGGCTCCACAGTCGGACCGTGAGGTCGTAGGATGAAGACACCAGCAGCCCGCTGGCCAGAGGGTGGAACTTGATGGAGTAAATCTTTTCCGTGTGGCCTGCGATTGGACCACAGTAGCTGTCAGTCAACTCTGTCAGATCCTGAAGGACATGACTTCATAGGAGGACCCAGTCTTACCCTGCAGGATGAGCTCAGGCTCAGTCAGGATCTCTGTAAGACCCCCCGCTGGGACCTGCCACACCCGGATCTTTGCATCGTCCCCAGCTGACAGAGCAGGAGACAACAGGGATCACACGGGTCACATCACACTATCACACGCTGACCTGTATTTGTTAGTTACAGTGAAGCCACTCAGTCCCAGAGAAGTGGGAGACTTAAACTTCTTAAACAGGACAAAAAGGCAGGTTTGTTACTTTCACTTGCCTCAGTAACTCTGCCTCCAGCCTCTGACATAGCTGGTTCTTACCCCTGGCCCAGAAAAGAAGTGGTGCTACTCTGGGACAAGGTCTGGGACTACATTAGAAAACACTACACCTATACCTACACCTATACCACTATACTTCACCCAAACTACTTGAACTGTTCTATCTTGTTATTCACTGCTAGTTTTTGTTTTATACTCTGTTGTTTTCCCATGTACCATTTTATTTGTGTGCTGTAAACCTTGTGAATGAGATCTTAATCTTAATGGGTCTCACCTGGTTAAATAAAAATACATAAATAAACAAACGTGTATTTACTGACCCACAGCGAGTCTGTGCGTGTCGAAGGGGTCCCAGGCGAAGTCGACCACGCTCACAGAGTTCTGGATGGTGGGCAGGGACTCAGGCAGCCTGCCGGGCTGCGAGCGCTGAGGAGAGCAGAAACAAGTCGAAATCACCAAATCAAAATACCACAAAAAAACAAACAGAAAAACAGGGTTTGTTCTGATCTCCTGCCGTACCTCGAAGACGGCGATCTGACCCCCGGCGATGGCGAGCGGCACTGCCACGCGCTGGCTGTTGACGCAGAAGCCGTCGCACTCGCCCGGCGTGGTCAGGTTGAGGCCGCGCAGGTTGGTGATGTGCGTGTCCTTGTGCAGCACCACTCCCTGGATGTGGCGGAACTTGGAGGTCGGCCCTGGATCAGAGACGATTCAGAGTTATCCCCCACTCACCATAGTGGAGTGTGTGTGTGTGTGTGTGTGTGTGTGTGTGTGTGTGTGTGTGTGTGTTCTTACCCAGCATGCTGTGGATGGCCTTGGCGCTCTGGCTGGGGCTGGGGCTGGGCACGAAGCCTGAGGAGAGGCCGGAGGTGGAGGACGGGGAGCGGGAGGGGACGGCGCTGCTGCTGGGGGTGCTCAGAGGACTGCTGGAGGTGGAGCAGCCACGCGCTGCATCCTGCTCAACACAAAGGGGAGGACACGGTCTTAGCCTAAACACTTCCTCCTTCTCTCCTGAGTGTGATTATAGCAGTTTTTGACTGTTAATGACAAATGACAACCACTGAAAATAAACGGGTAGATCATACACAAAAATGTGTACCCTCATCAGACTTGGAGTACTATTTGACTAAACTAAACTTTAGCTATGGATAAAATGTTCACCTTCACCTAGAGACGCCATTCAAACTTTAACTTGGAGACACTCAAGCTCAATATGTGGACGTGGTGTTCATCTTTTTGATTTTGATTTGACTGATTCCATCAGTCGCAGTCCAATGATCACGATAGCAGAGCCACAGAAATCTGACTCTGCCTCCATCGCCATGGCAACCCTGTTTAATGGTTCCACACAGCTGGTGGAGTAGGAGCAGAGGTAGCAGTAGTAATTGTAGCAGCAGTCGTTTCTCACAGTTTTTCAAAAATGTAACCTGACAGCACAGCACGGCATGATTCAGAATAATTCAGATTTTTCTGGTTATTATTATCGTTATAAACTAAACTTTGACATGTGGCTCTATAGGGGCCGGTTATGATCTGTGGGTCCTCTGTCCCTCTTTTCGTTTGCTCTGTGGCTCCCTCCCTTCCCTCCTCTCTCTGTTTTGTCTCTCAATTATCACCCCAGAGTGTATTTTACAGTGTAATCCTAGCTCTCTTTCCATCAGCGGCCCGAGACGCTGGACTGGAAAACTTTCTTTTTTCATTCTATTGTTCTCATCCCCAGCATGTGTTTGAGTTCTGGCTTGTTGGTTTTGTTGTATTGGTTTGTTATTGTAGCTTTGGATGGAGAAGCTGCTGGTGGTTCAGTTTTCAGTTATTGTTTGGTAAACTTTAGGTTCAAGTTATTTCCCCTTTTTTTTTAAAGTTTATGGGAGAATGATGTCTGGGCTAGAGTTAGGGTTGCGATGTTTTGTACTTTTGTTTATTTCTTCGAGGATCTCCATCCCCTTTTGATTTATCCTTGACTTTGATCAATCGTTGTTTTAAAATAAACCCATTTTCTGAGCGTCTTGTTTTGATGTGCTGTAACACTGTCACTCGCCTCCTTGCTGCCGCCGCTGGTCACCTCCTTCTTCGCGGGTGCCGGCTTTGCAGCTGGCGCAGCCTTGGGTTTGGGCTGTTTGTCTGGGTGGAGGCTGACTCTCTCCACCTGGAGGACAAACAGACTGTTTCAGGTGGACTCAACAGCTGAGAGGACCAGACTGACTTGTTGTGTCGTTCCTTTGGTACCTGCTTGTTGCCTCCCTGCCACCACTCCTCGGCAGACATGGCTGGAGCGGTGCCCGCTGTATCTGGGTAGAGGTCGTCGTGGAACTCCTGGCCCGAACTCTGGTTAAAGAGCAAATGTTGAGTGTGTGAAAACACTGTGGTTACACACACACACCTTACCCAGGTTTACACACACACCTTGCGAGGGACTTGGTAGCTGATTGGCACGATGTGGCTGTCCGTCAGCTGGAGCACACGCATCACTTCGCAGGACATGACGTCCAACGTCAGCTTGGGCAGCATGGCAACTCCTCGGGTCGAGGCGTCCGTCAGACAGTGGCTCACTGCCAGGAGAGAGAAGGAGACAGAGAGAGAGAGAGAGAGAGAGAGAGAGAGACAGGTCAAATTCTGGGAGCTGCAGCTGTAAAGTAATCTCGAGCAATGCAGATAAAAGACGACCCAGCCTCACCTTGAGAGAGTGAGGGCTCAGAGGAAGACACTTCAAAGCAGTCGACCACGGTGTCTCCCTGTGAGGAGAGAACATCAACATCAGAGCAACAGAGACGTGACTAGAAACAGAACTAGGGCTCCAACAAACTGTTGTTGAGAGTGACAAAAGACACGGAGACAAAAGAAACCAGAACATTCTCATTTCTCATCATTTCTTCAGTCCTTCTCAAAAATCTTCTTAAATTAACTAATCAATTATTAAAATAGATGACTGTTATATTAATTCTTAATTGAGTGGACTATACAGAACAAACTCCAAGACATACTAATTAAATCTCAGAAAGGCTGATTAGAGAGTGAATCACGTCTCACTGTAGGTGTGAGAGTGAATGGTGTGTGTGTCTGTGTGTGTCCTGAAGTTGACCGCTTGACTCCTACAACAGTGGTGCAGTATGAAGTGGATAAAACCTTGGATTAATGGTTGGATGACAGGAGCTTTTTCTTACCATGCCGGCCAGTACGAGCAGACCAGTGTCATCGTCAAAAAGAGGAATCAGCATCCTGAAAGCAATAAAAAAACAACGGAGAGAAACAAATGAGACAGGGGTGTTCAAATCATCCACAGAGGGAGTGATTATGGCATTACATAATAACTGAAACGTATATCAGGGTCGATGGGTTGAAGTTTTACAAAGGCGACACTAGATGGCAGAGCCTGTGCAATTTTAGGGCAACAGTGGTCAGAGCAGACGAGGTGCGACAGGATTTTATGCTCCAGGTCAGGAGAACTCATTTCAACAAATGCAAGTCAGTCACATTCACCAATTTGGATTCTTTAGTGCTTAACTCTCACAGTGGAAAGGCTGAAAATTAGATGGCTATCGCAGAAAGAAAACACCACAATGCATCGCTAGGCAGAATGTGTTTCAAACTGGATATGTTGTTAAATAGACAGAGAAACAGACCTAGGGCGACTTGGTTATTTTCACTATTGCTTAATGCGCTCTCAATTACGAGATTTATTTCAGTCGACTGAGGGACAGGAAAGCTTAAAAAACACCTTCGGTTTCCTAAATCCAAATAATCCAGAAATATTCAGGTTACAGTTGTATTTAGAAAGAGAGAGAGCAGCACTTCTGCTTAAGAAAGAGACACATCAAATATGTTCTGCAGGCGCCACATAGGCAGCGTGTTTGTGGTGGCACGGAGTCATGGAGGAGCAGCCAAGCTTGAAGGTCGTGTTTACAAGAATTAACCGACAAATGTATCTATTATCCTTCTCCATGATTACTCAATCGGCACGACAGGGGCTTCCGCCCACGCGGGCCTAAACAAATCCACAGTCACCTGCCTCCTCTCATGATCGGAGCTAAGAAGCTTGGGTTGAGGAAACTCACTGGGAGGGGGGGGGGGGGGGGGGGGGCGGGCACGAGTGGCTGTAGTAAACAAACCAAACAGGAAACCGAGGCTTAGACCGGAGGCACAACTCGCTCCCGACACGGACCAGGCTGACAAATCTGCCCTCGGCCTGTTTCTCCCCTCCGAAGAGAGACGTCCCGGGCCCCTCTGTCTCCATCCACCAGAGCGGCGTGGTTCATCCCTCCCCGACAGGAAGCGAGGGCAGAGGCCGCCGGCTGATCTCACCACTTCACATCACAGGGCCGCAGATACGGCTGATTAAAGTGCAGAGGCAGCCGCCGCGATTGGCCCGCCATGAAGACCTTGTGTAATGCTGCTATTCTAGAGGAACGCCACTTTTGGCTGCCTCCACATCGACGGGAGGATGACAGACCGGTGATGTAAAGCTCCAACTATGACAATATAATGACAGACTTAGTCTGGGTATCTTAGGCAACAGGCACAGGGACACGCAACAGTTTGGACTGTGCAGAAGCGAGTGAGTGAGAGAGAGAGAGAGAGACGGCATGGCTGCGTATTAGTGTGTTTGGATGGAAAGACTTCTCCCATTTTGACACACTGACCTACACCAGAACAACTGGCTGCAGCAGCCCAGCGGTTGCAATGCCTCGCCATGTTTTCGCTGCCTTCGCACATGTTTTCCCAGCTACGGTGATGAGAATCCTGGTGTCGTTTTCCAGTTTTCTATCTCCTGTTCTGGACGCCATTTTGCTCCTGGCAGCTCTGCTGTAACAGCAGATGGAGGAACAACCCGATGCTGCTTGTGACCGAGAAAGGCGTAAAATTCTTCGGTAAACCTGCCTGCCAGGAGGAAATTGCTGGGAAATAACACTTTTTGTTTTTGGGGCAAAAGGTCCCTATTGTTGGGCTCAGTTTTCATCCCTTTAAGGGAAGTGTAAGATATAGATGTAACACAGCATACAGCAGACTGGTTAGTCTGGTAATTGTACTAATTGCACTAATGACTGGAAACTCTAAAACTGCCCCTAGGAGTGAGAGTGAAGGATGTGTGTGTGTGTGTATGGCTACCCCTACGATAGATGGATGAGTACAAAACAGCAAATAGATACGGACTGTACAGCGTATTGAGACTAAAGTACAGTGGCCACAATAAAGGATGTGGTTAGGCAGTAAATATTTAACTCCATTAAAAATGTCAAGTGAGTGATCGCCTTTGTTAGTTGTTTCAGCCTGCTGATAACGCTATTGATTGAGTCCAAAAGCGGGGACGAGGACGGAGGTTTCGGGGAGGATAAAAAATGATCAAATTGTTTGGGTCAATGTTTAACCCGCGCTCTCGATACCAGGAAGGTCCCTTCCAGCCTTCTGCAGTTTCGCAGTCCTCGTTTCATCCTCAACATCTGTCTTTGATGCGTCAACAACCACGGACCCGTACCCCTTCTGCTCTCTACATCCCTCCCTCCCTCCCTCCCTCCATCCATCCCATGCCTATGAAGTCAGCGAGGGGTGGCCACGCTTCGTTAGGGGCGACTGTGTGTTCCCATGTCGGAGTCGGTCCACAGGGAGTGCCTAAGCGCCTCCATTCCCACACCCCTCCGGCTGCTCGCTGCTCTTCCACACCGCTGGCCACGCCACCTCGCACCCCACGGGCTCTCCGTGCCTCCTCCGTCCTAACTGTTTCTGCCCTCGGCTCTCTCTGCGGCCTTATCTCTGCTTTTCTCACAGTAAAACAGCCTCGTAACAGGAGCGGGGTTTTATCACTGATAATGGCCTCTGTTTACCATCGCGTTCATGCTCCATCACACCACCAGCCCCGTTTTCCCACACATGCATGCGCATATTTACGCACACAGTAACGTGTGCTAAAAACAAGCCGAATGATGTATGCGCCAGGGCGAGCGGGCTTAACTGTGGGAGCCATTTGGGCTTGTTGTGCAGATCTGTGCCGATCACATGGGCTGATTATGAATGAAAAGAAATGCTCCGGGCCCTCATTCACACTCTTAAGAGGAGAGGCTGTTAATAGAGGTGTGTGTGCACAGCACAACGCCTGACACACTAATCCACATGTAAGCTCTTTTCATTGTTGGCTGTGTGTGTGACGAGAACAGGTTCAGCCACAAACACGCGCGCTCACAAACGCTAATAAATCATAATTGAAACTCTTCTTACGTGATGTTTGTGTGATGGCATAAGATTTCTGAAGTGTCTCACACTCCCAGGTTAGTCTGCACCACTACTGTCTCAGCAACCCCCCCCCTCCCCACACACACACACACACACACGCACAGTTTAAGTCTGTCACTGGCACTCGACTACTATCAGGGTTTACAAAAAACAGAGAGTGGAAAGAAGCCGCCTCCTGCCTCGTCTGCCATCGCCCTCTCACACAGACCCAAACCCACATCATAAAATGACCTTCTGCCTGTGACAGCAGCCTTCAGCACCCGCAGATATGATGGGCATATTACTCTAATGTGGATCTGTGTGTGTGTGTGTGTGTGTGTGTGTGAAAGGCTTTGAGTCAGTCCAGGTATATTATGATTATGAGAACGTGTTGTCGTTTGATAATGTAAGAGATAACGAAAACCAGTGGAATAACTAACTAATGGTGGGCCAAGACAAATAGATATGGGGATGACAGACACATTAATAAAGTGTGTGTGTGTGTGTGTTTGAAGTAGAGGGTGCATGCGATTAAACATCTGCAGCTGGGGCTGCCCAGTCATCGGACAATAGGAGCAGGATACAAGCCTTACGCATCCTTTTATGAACAAATTCAGGTGTTGACATATAAACTCCATAATTAAAATATGCTGTGCATGAAATGCGACAGACTCACAAATACAGACACTTCCAGATGCCCCGATAGCATAACACACACACACAGAGTAGTGTATTGTGTACAGTACATAGGTGGAGCTAATGAAAGCAGCGTGCAGAGGTAAGAGGTTATGAGCTGGAGCTCGGCTGCTGTGACCAGATCGGTATCAGTCAAAGGCACCTTTCTCTGAGGCATGAGATCACTAGCTTTCCAGCTAAGCCAGCCTCGCTGCTAAAACACACACATTAGACAGCACGATAAGCTCCAGTCGACAGGTACAAACTGGCCACAAAGCAGCGAAGAAAGCGGGGAGAGGCCTTTTGGGGAACCTGACACCGAGATAAAACAACTGCGTTTTTTTTCAAAGTTTACACAGGATCGAATATTAACTCCTCTGAGACAAGTCTTAAAGTCTAATTACGAAAAGATGCATCAAAACGATGTTTGGGGATGTATTATCTGCAGTTAATAGGTTAACTTTTAATTTCTGACTATTGCATGTTAGTCAGTCCTGGACAACTAATCCCATTCTTTGAAGCTGCTCCTGAGGTTTCCCATTTTTTTTCCCCTGTCGTGCAAGAATGTTTTCCATCTGAATCGAGGGTCTAATTATAGTGGATGTCATAAGTTGTACGCGTTGTAAAGTCTTCTCAGGCAAATTTGTGATTTTTTTACTAGATCAAATGACTGGATAACATTCAGAAGAATACAAATCGTAACCAATTTGACCCGTCTTAACCTCAAACTGAAGGTGAAAGACATAAATCTCAGTGGTGGAGACTCTCGCTGGTTTTGGAAACCAGTCTTCATGGTCGAGCTGGGGTCATAATACGGCTTTGAATAAAGCTGCAGTTGCACCACATTATTCTATTTTCATTTCATCCTTTTCCTCTCCGTCATCCACTTCTCCCTCTGTCTTTTATCCGCCCCCTGGTTTTATCATCCCAGTCGGTGGGCGTGAGTGAATGGTTGAGAAGTATCTCTGAGGATGAAGGGTCTGCTGAACTGTGAACTCAACCAGTCCACTTTATCAGCGCCCCCTGCTCCCAAACACCACAGGCCTGCAGTTTGTCTGCCTGTCCCCATCTGCCTCTGCTGTCGCAGTGGCCAGCAGTGACTCAAGCGTTTTAAAGACTGAAAATGCAGCCAGCTTGGCCATAAAATAACACTCGGAGAGTCACACAGTGTCACGAGGACACGGCAAAAAACAGTGGTCATGTTGTTGGGAGCCTCGGGACACTGATTTTGTGTGAGGGGCAACACAGGTTGAACCAATAAAACAGCACTGGCTCTCCACAGTCTATTTTTTGGTCTATTCTGGCCTTTATTCAGATTGTATAGCTGGAAAGTTGACAGGAAGCGAGGAGGAGGATGGGGGAAGGAGGGCCCAGGCTGAGAATGGGACAAGAACTGTATTAACAATGCTAGACTTGGCAGGTGCAATACTTTCCTGGATTTCCACTTGTGTATTTTTACTAGTGTATTTTATAGTGTAGTATTTTACTAAAGCAGTTGCAGCATTCAGGAATCAGCACTAAATGCAAAGTACAGACAAGGCTCAGACTTATTCTAAGTATGACAAAAACTAAGATGGACAGGATGATGGTGCGGGGGGCTAGGGAGTGTTGAATGAGAATGGTGGAAAGTTCATCCATCACCACAGTTATAAGCACACAAAGTGTGGTGTCTATGGATCTGATGCTGATGGCTCAAACGGTGGAATCAAGAGTTCACCAAAGTCCTCTGGGGACCACGAATAGCAACAAAACTGAAAAGCTGCTGTCCTGCTGGTTCTACAGGTTGTAGAGATTCTTCCGGCTGTGCCCCACTTCTTTGGAACCAGATTCCCCAATGGGTTAGATGACTATTTTTCCCCCTTTTTTTGTTTAATTGTACCATTCCATCTCTCCTTCCTGTAATGTAAATTTGTAACTATTTTGCTTGTTTATGGTCATGGTGATTTACAAATTGTTTAACTGAACTGAATCGAAATTCGATTGTGATGTTGATCCTGGATGAGCAAGTTAGTAACTGATCCAGGGACAACATTCGAGAGAATCACCGACTAAATAAGGATTTATCCTGAATGGACAAAGAAAGTCCACATAATACCATATTTGATTAGATAAGCTGTAAAAACATTTTATGACTTACATTATGGTACATGCACGCAGTTAGTGGTCATTTGATTTTGTGGGAAATGTGCTGTAGTATAAGAGCAACCAGTACAAAGCAATAAGATGAATTTTGAACAGCCATCTCCTGTTTCAACCATCTGACCTCATACTCTTTGACTTTTTTAGAGATCTCCATAATCACTGTCTGACGACGGCTTCTTATGGCAGCAGATTAACTGTTTATTCTTATGATACTCCTGTCTGTTTCCTGTCCGTGTTGACCGAACGCTCTTTCTGTTTCAGTGTTATTACTCTTGTATAAGAGAGTTAGACACAGCTAATGGTTTTATGCACACTCTCACTGCAGGCCCATGGCTGTTCACATTACCCCGACAATGGAAGGACTGGTGCGGAATAATCCGCTGGTGATTAAATGGGATTCATAACATCCAACGCCGGACCTGTAAACCCGTCTCCAGGATGGAAAATCCTTGGTTGGTTTCTAGAGTTCTGAAAATATGTGAAACATAAGGAGATGAATCCTTTCCATGGACGATACGCGGGCGAATATCTCAGCAGATTATGGGAAACCTTCTGAGAAAATGTGGAAAGCAACTTCATGGTTTGGCCACGATCAACCTTTTCGAATTTCAAAGAACAACGGGGCACCCAAAAGTTCCCGACGCGTACCAAAAGGGAGCGGATAAACAACACATCACGGTTGATGATCTCTGTCACCTCTGTAAACTCACCAGATTACAGCTGAATCAGGCCTCTGTGCTCCGCGCACGGCCTGAATGTGTAGATGTTTCCATTAGAGCTCCAGAGGCTGCGCCACAGAAGCTGAACCGCAGGGTCACACCGAGGCCAACTTCAAACCCAGGCCCCTGCTCACAATGGCTGAACGCTGCATTACGAATTCATTTGACTGTCCCTCACTGAACGTCGTTCCACTTAATGCACATGGGAGGATCAAAGTCTGAGAACTGCCACCTGATATGGATATCTCCGTCTTTCTCTCTAGCTTGTTTATTTCTGGATGGAGGTGCAAAGGACTGACACGTTCATGCCTCTCACACATTGTTGCTTTATCACGCTAACAGGCTAAGAATAATTTTAACGCGAAAGACATGTTGATGAAGGGAAATCCCAGAGGGGGTTGTGCAACTTTAAAAACAGTGAGAAAGTGATGATAAGAGACATGATAAGAGAGATTTATACCCTGCCTCCATGCTGAATTTCTTGATGAAGAGAGCATCAATAATAATGGAAAGTGAACTCCCGATCAACAAATCCTAGCTTGTCCTACAAACATTCACATTGGCGGTGCAGCAACCCAGTGGATTGCACTGTTGGCCCACAGCAGGACGGTCCAGGGTTCAAGCCTTGGTTGGACCTTTCTGTGGAGGTTTGCATAGGCATTTCTTTGGGTACTCTGGTTTCCTGCCACAAAAACACGCATTACAAAGTCTAAATTCCCTAGGAAGCCCCTAGGTATGAGTGTGTGTGTGAGTAAATGGTGTTTGTGTGTGTCCCGAAAGAGGTAATTCCCTACCTTCACCCTATGTGTTCTGGACATTTTAAGGTACAAAGAAGGTATAAGACACCCATGAAGGGTTGTCTCTCAGACTCCTGTAAGAGATCTTACACAATTTCCAGTAAAACTGCTCCTTAGCTCTGTGGCTTGAATGCAGCGGTCATACGCACAGTAAGAGCCGCACGCTGTGGAGGCTATAGGATGGACTGTGGCCTTCAAGTGTGAAACGCAGCTCTGCTTGAAGCGTCCCTGAAAGTCGTGATGGGTTCAAGCTGCACGGCCGCCCCGCTGAGCGGTGAAATGTGCTTAAATGCAACACACTTTCTTCACCACGTCTGGGTCTGAGTGTTTTGTTGCCAGTGTGTGTGTGTGTGTGTGTGTATTTAATAAATGTGCCGGGTCTGCCTGCCCGGCTACACTCAGTAGCTAGTTCATTAGAAGGGAATTAGAGTTGACGCGCTGCGTTCCTGAGACGGGAAGAAAAGCCAGGATTGTTGGTGGAGAGGCCAGCTGTGGCCGCGTCTGAGCCCCAGTGACGAGGCTCTCAGATGGGCTGCCAAACCTGCCGCTGCTCCCCTCTCTCCTCGCTTCACCGGGCCCCGTCCACTGGCCCCTGACAATCGCTGCGCGTGCACACACACACACACGCACACATACAGGACTAGAGGCAAACATGAGTGTGGAAACACGAATGCTCAGGATTTAATTAAAGTCACAGAGGCCCGTGTCAACAGGTCTGCGGTGACCCCCCTGACCCCCCAAACACACTCCCCGGTCCCCCATACGACCACATGCAAAGTTGCCAAACGGAAAAAATGCAACAGATTCAGAACTAATTTCCCTCCTGTCCTCGGGAAAGAGAACAACGCTGCATTACCGTTCCAGCTCGTCGTCAGAGCAGCTCCTTCGACCCTGCACAAGCAGCTCAGGGGGGAAAATAATGAGGCCGCAACCAGACAGTCCTACGGTGTCAGACGCGTATCAGATGTTTGGTAAATATCAAGTTTGTGGAGGGAAACAGCGACATTTTGGCGAGGTCAAGGCAATGCTGCCGTCTGACCACAGCATGGAAAAGTGCGTCTGTTTTTCACAGAGTTTACAAGAAATATTAAACAAACACACGGTTGAACCGTACGCAGACGCGTCGAGGAGCTTATCTTCAAAATGTCACGCACTCCAGTCTACTCCCTCGCTAACAAACACTCGAGGAAGCAGCTGTAGATGCGTGCTAAACTGGTCCAGACGGTGTGGGGCTGTAAAGCAGCCATGTCACTGGTCATGGAGACCCTTGACATCCCGTCCGGGGGGTGTGGGTGAAGTGGACTGGGTTGAGGCGGGGGTGAGCTGGCTGAGGGCTGTGGGTGGGCAACATTTACACACTGAAGGGGAGACGAGGGCGTGAAAGTAGGGCCGGGAGACAATAAATCTTACGAAAAGGACGCGATAAATAGAGGACAGCTCTTACAGAAATAGACAGAAAGCGTGCTTCCAGGACTGGCATCTGCTCGGTTGCATCTACCACGCAGGAGGTGCGCCTCCGAGGGGCTTGTTGACGACCGCAGGGCCCCGGAAGAGTTGCGTTCCGCGTTAACCCCGGGCTTCATCTTCAAGGGCCGGAGGGGATGACCATTAAATGACCTGTCGGCGGGGGCCTGGGAACGCGTCGGCGGCCGCCGCCTGCACCGACGCAGGAGGAGAGGAGGGAGGAAGTGGCGGTGAGGAGGACAGAGAGGAGGGGTGAGGGTCGCGACCGCTGCGACCCTCTCTGCTGTCAGGCCAGCGGAGGAAGAGCCCGGTTCCCGTCACGCTGGCGCTCAAGATGCTGAGTGCAGACGGAGGCACACGTGGTGCCCAGGACGCCAGGAGAGCAGCTCCCTCGACCTGTTTTTGCGCTCCCAGCGCCTTCGTGGATGTCCTTACTCGATCGGCAAAAAAAACGCTGCCAATGAGGAGGAGATAAATTCTGCAAAAAAACTCTACAATGAAACAACCCGTGAAGGTCTGGAGGCATCTCCAGTTTCACAGCACACAAATTGTCGGATGAAATATGCCGCTGGCAGCGGGGAGCTGCAAGAACCATCATTCTCCTCGCGTGACTTTCGCCTCGAGTACAGACCTTGCTTAGCTTGCAAGTTCATGCAGGGAGGGAGAAGTGCGTGTAACTTTTCCATCCAGTTATCCCCTCTCATTAACAAACATCTGTCTCTTCAGGTTGTGGGTTTCATTTTAAGGAGAACCATTAGGATCTCTCTCCTCCACACGCGAGCCAGCCATGAAGCCACAAAAAGACAGGAATATACGTCTTCTTGTTTTTTCCTTTTTGTTTCGCTGAACAACAGCGGGCCAAGGTGAGAAATTCCAGTAAATCCAAAACAGTAAATCCACACCGGTGAGGAATGAGAGGAGTGATGGACCAGACTATTGAGATAAAATGTTTAAATTGGGCCCATTCGGTATCACTATCTGACCTAAATGGACTTGAAGTCAGGGAATACACCACAAAATAGACATTTCATGCTCTAAATCAGCCGTGGACATCACGTATGGCAAAGTAATTGTTCTGCATACCAGAGGCATAGCTGAGCAGCTATGATCATAAGTTCAGCTTCGAGTCAGTCCCTCTGCGCCGTGCATTGATTTGACATAGGGAGCAAATTGGAGATGATGTCAATCTTAGGTGGACTCTGAAGTATTTTTCCTACTGTGGAAAATTCCAAACTGTTGCTGATATGATACAGACACACACACACACACACACACACACACACACACACACACACACACACACACACACACACACACACACAAGCACACAGTGAATCACTCTCAATAAAGTCCACTTTAAGAACACAATGCACCAATAACGCGCCTGATGACTGACTTACTGCCCTGTTAAACGTCCCGTCCAAACACAACGTCGCCTCGGCTCTCGTTTGGACACAAAACATCGGCAGAGGGGCCTTCGGCTCCGCAGGACGCCGAACGCTCAGCTTGGATCTTTCTCGGTGAATGTTTTTCTTGCTCCCCAACCAAAATTTGCCTGCATGATGGCAGCGATTGTCCTCGCACCAAGGCTCACACCAGACGATCCAAATTCAGACCGTGCTGGTACTATTGTACACCACTAAGTGTGTCTGTGTGTGTGTGTGTGTGTGTGCGTGTTTTTTTTCCATCACGGACAGCCAAGACAGAATTATTGGAAATGCTAGAACCATAAAACCCAGTAATTTAGGGACACAAAACATCACTGTTCCATATTTGCTTTCGCTTCAAGCCTGAGTGGTACGTGTGTGCAAATGAGCGTGAGGGTCGGCTCGAGAGGGGGATCGAGAAAAATAAAGAGGGAAACATAAGCCCTAAAACAACTCCTTCGCACCCGCGCTCTTTTTTCCCTGTCTTTTCCACTCCCGCTCGACTCGAGCTGCGAAAACATTCTTGAGGCGTAAAAACAGAGCGCCTTTCATCGATCATCGTTCGCACGTGTTATGACTCCGCCGTGTCTTCCAGCTCCGCTTTATCAGAGTCAGTTAACAGAGTTTATCGCTCGCTCTCGTCTACCAGCCTGTGTGGAACCGGCCAATCTGGCACATCTCTGCGACCCACACACACACACATACACTTCGCCAAGTGCGACTATGTGTCCATACTTGCTCTTTTCTGGTCCATCTAAAACACCCCTTCATCGCTCTTATCCCCACCGCTGATCTCTCTCATATCTCCGAGGCAGAAATTCCACCCCCGCTGGATGAAAATCTCCTGCCTCCAACGTTCGGAAACACGCGGCAGGACTGCATCCAAGGTGACAACTGGGGATCTTTGTGGAAATCACACAACCAGGTTCGGTATGACTTTCAGGGCCGATAAAGGCCGGGTTAAAGCAAAAACAAGAGCGGGTTCATATGATATGAGAGTGGACAATATCTAGGGAAATCCCGCATCACGGCCCAGGTGTAACAACCTCTGGATGATTTCGGCATCGTTTTAGCCTGAGGGGCCCCTGGCCGCGGCCTCGGCCTCGCCTCTACCCCTTTGTCCAGGGCGGGCCGACGAGAGTCTGTGTTTTACTGTCAACGGGTCCAACACACCCGCACTAAATCATGCGCTTTAATGACTAGAGCCGGGACATGTACAGCGAAAACCAATAAAAACCTCACGGAGCCGAGCAGATTTACTGGAAGCGAAAGCGAGGGGAGTGAGGGGTGAAAAAAAAAGAGAAGAGAAACCGAGCGAGACAGAGAGAGAGAGCGGTAAGAGATAAGATCGCTATCGCGTTCGTGCAGTAAATCACAACAGATATCTGCGCAGTCCTACGACTCTGTGGGTGTGTGTGTGTGTGAGCGTAGATGTTCGTAATAATTCTTTGAGGTCTATCATGCCACATCTGGGACAGAGAAGAAAGCGAGAGAGGACACTGTAGCCTTGACTTGATAGTCTTGATGAGCTGCAACTGGCATGACCCCCCCCCACCCACACACACACACACCCCCTCCACATCACACACATTTTTGTGTGCAGGGAAAGCGCGTTTCGTGACCACCCATACAGAGGAAGCAGGGCTGAGGCCCAGCGTAGTATTCCAGCGGTGCAGTGCCAACAATGCTGAAACGTTTTTACGTTTACAAACTGTACGTAGTAAACAGCGGGGACTGCGGTGGAAGCGAGAGCAGAAAGAAACAATGCGTCCGGCCGAGAGAGACGAGAGCGTGAACGCGTCGCCACCCTCCAGCCACCGTCCCTGAACAACAAGCAGCGCTGACCAGACGTTTACAAGCCCACATCCGAGCTCTGGCCCCGGCCCCGGCCCGTGCACCGCTGCATGACGAGGCAGCGCCGAGCAATTTGTCAACACAGCAGATGCAAACTGGCCTGGAGTTACACACAGGCGAGCTCTGACCTCACAAAACGCAGTCTGGAGCCTGGATGGTCGCGGGACAAGGAGGGGCCGTTCGAAGTTGTCGTGAAGTCAGTGAGAGGAGACGCGAGGCGCTCCCCTTCGCTCTCTCTCTCTCTCTCTCTCATTTAATCAACTTCTATTTGACCCCTCGGCGGAGTCAAGGCCTCCGCGTTTGTCTTTTGGAGTTATCAGCGCCGCCTGCCACGGCTTGAAGGAAGGCCGGTTATCTCTGTGTGTTTGTTTACATTTAACCTTCTCCCGGGTCATTTCAGAGCCAAATCACACAATGATTGTTTGTCAGAAACCCCAAAGGGCTTTCACCAGCGCCGCGGTATCGTCACGACACAGAGAGAGAGACTGGAGAGAGAGAGAGAGAGAGAGAGAGAGAGAGAGAGAGAGAGAGAGAGAGGGAGAGAGAGAGAGAGAGAGATCCTGGTGCAGGAATGGCACGGCTGCACTATGGAACCACGAGATTTGCATGATAGTCACAGGTAACAAAGAACAGAGGTAGCGAGAGAAATAATACCTGCGATGAGTGAGTGGATGCAAACACACACACATGCAACATTCACTCTCAGTCTCACACCTATGGGCATTATGGAGTCTCCAGTTCACCTAAACAAGCATGCTTTTGGACAGGAGGGGGGAGTTCCAGGAAAACCTAGGTAGACATGGAGAACATGCAAACTCCCCAGAGAAAGGTCCTCAGGCTGAGCTGGGAGCCAGGTCCACGTTACTTTGAGGCCTCAAACCACCAGAACCACAGTGTTGACCTTCAGTATAGTTATTATTTTAATGTACAGTTGTAGAAACCTGATTGATGAATCAGCAGTCTCTAGGGTAACCAGGACAAACGTGGTGGGAACACAGACAGTTTCTAGTTACCCCAATGGAATATCAATAAAAAAAAAGTGAAAGAAAAAAATGTATTCAAAGGACATCACCGTCTTCGGCCTTTGACAAACAAGTATTAAACATTTTCACTGTTTCTGATTGAAAGGAAAAGGACAGATTACTCAGTGGTGATTAATCAGCATCAAAGATGACACACTCCCTCCACATGACTATGCTGCTGATAACTATCAGAGACTGGGACTTTCTGTCTGATAGCGGACTGAGACAGGATCTGACTCAGTCAGCCCATTTTCACTTTGTGCATCCCTTAAGAACAAGTATAATACCCTCAATTATATGATCATTTGCCAAGGTAAAGTTCAGAAAGAGCAAAAATGTGGTTAAGATGTCTGTGCTGGCTTCGCGCGCAGCCGATACTACTGTATTTGATGACAATATGTAAATGATCTGCCTCCGAGCACCAGGCTGACCTGACGTGACCCGAGCCACATGGCTGCTCTCATCCCTCCGATAGAGTTTCTGTCATAGCACAAACAGTGCAGTGCAGCCATAGCGAACATGCTGTCTCTAAGCCCCGGTCGCTCTGCTTCCTGCACCAAACCACAGGCATGCTGCTGTCACTTAATACCTGGCATACCAGGGCGCAGGGTGAGAGGAAGAGGCAGAGGTAGAGGAGGGAGCGGGCACGACGGGGGAGGTGGGAGGGGAGGAGGAAATGAAGGAGAAGCTGGAACAGAGGGAGGGATGGTCTCAAGAAGAAGGTGAGACGGAGATGAAACGCTTGCAGGGACTCTGCTGCATGTTTTCTGTTTTTCTGCCTCCGTGTCGGGGAAATGTGCGTGTGGCAGCACAGCCGGGCATGTCCACAGTGACAGATGTGTGTCTCTGCAGAGGCATTTACACACATCAAAGAGGCAGCCAGTGGTTGCATGACACAGACAGCAGCTTTTTCTCAAAAAGGTCCCCTCCAGAAACATCTAAAGACACGAGCAATATACTGCCTTCAGTCATGATTTGAGACGATTATGGGTGAGTCCTAAACTCTACTGTCAAGTTTAAGACTTGAGCGACTTGGACAATTACGGGCTCTGCTCTGTTGATCATCAAAGTCTCGACAACAATAAGCACAAGCACATTTCCTAGACCTCTGAAATCCAGACGTCAAGCGAAACTTTAAGAGTCTTCCAAAAAGCCAAACTAAGGCAGGCGGTGTTTCACCTCAGTTTTTAGCGATCATGGGAAAGTGCCACTTCTGTGTGACCCCCCTGGAGTGACCGGGGGATGGGGAGGTCACTCCCAAGCCGCCCTCCACCCTGCCTCTTCCCCCGCTCCTCCTGCAGGCCTCTCTGCACTCTCTCCTCTCCCCTGTCACTCTTATCTCAGAGCAGGGCAGATACACCTCAGCTTTACCTCGACGGGGAGGGCCGATAAACCGCGCCGAGCAGCGCGCACCCCGCAGGCGCCTGGTTTTAAAAGACTCCGGAGCGCTGTGAAAAACCCAGATCGCACAGTCGCTACGGGAAACGTGTTCTCAATCAGCTCCATTATACGTTTTGGCTGTTTTCACGATGGATTCTTCGTCCTTTCAACAATAAAATTTGCACTAATGTCTTGTCCAGCTCTGCGGCATGCACGGCCCAGCTGCGCTGTCTGTCTCAGCCTCTCCCCTTAATGAGAAGTACCAGAGTGTGCAGAGTCAACAGACTAGTAAACCTCGGAGTGAACTACGGTCTGACCTCTGGAGGTTTCTGTGTGTCCGCTGTCTCGCCCACCTCTGCGTGAAACACACTCCCGCCATCATTAAGGGTTTGTGTGAGCGGATTCTTGAGGTCTTTGTGTTGAGGGCCTTTTCATGTTGCTCACTGACATAGCCGGCTCGCATCGGCTCGCTGCAGCGGCAACCCAGTGCCACGACAGGGGGCCAACGGGGGAGAGACGACAGAGGGAAAAAAAAGCCTGAGCTCTTAATGATAATAATAAAACTGAAGAAAAAAAAAATCACAAAAACAAAACAATAAACAAGCCAACAAACGGGAGCCGGGAATGTTTCGGATTATGACATCCTGTCTGCGTTCCCACAGCGAGGTTCACTACAGCCCGTCGAACGCTCCCGCTGGCTGACGAATGGTGAGAAAGGCCAGGACGATGTTTTGGGTGAGCGGCCCGAAGCCCGTCCTCACCCTGAGGCACTGCAGTTCACGGTGGGACACGGCAGCTCACCAAGGACGAGCCGCGCTGTGGGCAAACAGGCCAATAAAAGGCCTGCGCTCGGCTGGAACGGGGTTCCTCTGCGGAGGACAGCTTTATGAGGAGCAGATTGAGCTATAATGGGCCGGGCTGGCAAGAGAAGGACAGGTGGGAAGAGTCAACACTGCTCTTTTATCTCGTCCCGGGGATGTGATTACAGCGTTATGAGTTTGTTCTTACACAAGAGGTGACGGCTTCTCCTGCGAGCGCGCTCATCATTGGCCCCCGGCGGTGACCATACTTCCCCGTCGCCTCCGGGTTCCCATAGCAGCTCCGCTAATTAACCGTGGACGTCCCCGACTCGCCTCCCCCTCAGGTACCGCTTCCCACAGGCATTTCGGGGCGGCCCACACATGCTGCCGTCACAGGGCATTTAGGTGTGACGGTGAGACGAGTCGTCCGAAGATGGGGGGGGGGGGGGGGGGGGGGGGGGGGTCGGGGGGGGGGGCACGCATCCGCACAAAACACGCATGAGCACATACATATGCAGATACACTGAACGCTAACAAAGAGCACACTCTTGACACGGTTCCTAAAGGACGGAGGGGTTCGGGAAGAGAAAATCATTCGGTTTTGGAGTAAATTTCTTATTCACACTATAATCTTATTTCCAGATTTACAGTCTTATTCCAGGAACTCCTGTTAAGTGGAATCATCTTGCTGCGTGGACGGATGATTTCCCCCTGTTTTGAGTACCCTTTTCCTCAGACTTAAGTGTTTTTAACTTGTTTTTAGACACCCTTTTATCGCAGCGATCATAAAACCCCAAACCCAGGGTGATCATTCCCAGGCTGTCTCGCTGGGAAAGCGGCACATGGTTCCCAAAACCACTCCCTCCCCTTCACCCCTCTGTTTGCGCTCGCTAATTACACCAAATATATTGCAAAACATGACCAATGCTCCACATTCCTCTTCCACTCGTATAATTGTGTTACATAAATGATATTAAACGAGCAAAAATTCAACATAATCGCACAGAAAACATTAAAGAGACCAACAAACATAAAGCTGACGGTCCCCAAACGTCCAAGCCAGCTTTGTTCTTCCCAGGCCTAGATAATGTTCAGAGCCCGGGGAAAAGCCAAAAATGTCAATCATTTTTTCTCAGCTGAGCTTAATTTCGCATCCCGTAACTGTGCATGGCCCTGCTCCAGCACAGCCACCGCAGCTTTGTCACTGAGGAGTATTAGCACATCATGACAAATATTTTAGGTAAAAAGCGGCCTCGTCTGCCTGCCAAATATGCTGCGTGGACCGTTTTCAGACATTTTGATGGACACTTCAAACAAGCAAATCACCCTGCCAACACTAATTTCTCAAGAGAGTTTTTGTTTCGACTGACAATGTGGGGAGTAAGCAAATAAGCGGAATGTCGCTTTGTGGCGAGCTATTCCACTAACCCCGCGCTCGTTCTCCAAGGTTAATTTCATCTCGTTCTTTCCCGGGACTCTGTTCTGCTGCTCAACTCACCAGTGCCTCCCCACAGGCATGTTGCGAACATCAAAACATACACCTCAGACCATGACACACATCGTCGTGGAGGTGATGAACACGCGGTAGGGCTACGGTCCCGTCCCCAGAGTGGTGACGGGTCAGGAGGGTCAAGGCCAGCCCGAAAACACATGCTGTCCTCACTGGAACAACATTAACTGCATAACTGCTCCGCAATATAGCAAGCGCAGACTAAACACATAATTGAGTTTAACGGAGTACAAAAACAAAGGGAAAAGCCGGAAAACAACGCAAGAAATGAACTCGTGCCATGATTTGCAACGACGCAGACAAGATTGGTAAAATGTGTTGCAGAGCTGAAGCTTGAAATAAAGCCGGGCCCGGAGAATAAAAGATACCGAACGTGAAGCAAATGTGAGAGACAGCGAAACGGCCAAGGAACAAAGGAGATTAGTCTCACACCGGGGGCAGGGAAAGAGTCTGCGCAAGCACAAAGTAACTTTGAGTGACTGACACAGAATCCTGAGGAGACTTTAAGTCAAGTTTGGCGGTCGAGGGCACGAGATATATCTTGAAAAATGGCAAAAGGAGAGGCGGAGATCGCCGTCGTCTGCAGCCGCCCAGCCCAGCGCTGTGCAGAGTGGCAGCGCGGCCCGAGGCTCTAAACTGTGAGCAGGCTGCGGTTGGCTCAGCAGCAAACCAGTGTTTTACAGGTTCCCCTGGGCAGTGTTAGGGCAGCGGGCTGTGTGCCGCCTCGCCATCTTTTACAGAGCCAGAGCGATTAGGAGCCTAACGTGCTGACGGCAGATGCGGTAATGCTGTTAGACTGTGATTTACGCCGCTGCCCGAGCGCCTGCGACCGTCCCATAACGTACAAGTAAATAGAGCGGACTGCACTGGCCCTGTGCTGCGCCGCTCGCTTTCACTGTGGTGCACTTTGGCCCATACGTTGGGTGACGCGAGCAAGCCGAGTGGAGCCAGTTCAAGGGACAAGACTATTGGAAGCCTGTGCTGATGACTCTCCCGACAGACAATGAAATGGAGTGTGTGTTAAGACGAGCGGGAGCCGCCTCGTCAGATGGTGTCGAGATTTAATTCGATAAAACCACTGAATTGACATCATCTAAACCAATTTTCAGAAAATCTGATTCACTTACTGCAACTAAAGACACTGAGTTCCTAGGACCTCTAAAGTGTTCAATTCTCTGGGCAATTGACTGCAAGTTGCTTCTGTTCTTGTAGAGACTATAAAGGTTTAATATTTGACATGTAAACGTGTTTACAGGCTAAGTTCTTTACCCTGAATTACCACCATCATCACTACGCTACACGTTTGTGGTGGATGTCTGAAAGTATTTGAAACGGTTGAACTGAGCACCGAATACTGCCGACACTCTGGTCTGCTCTGTAGTTTAGTTAGGTAGACTTAAAATCCGAAGCAACTGTCAGCTTCTACCAGAAGTATAACAGAGTGACTGCATTTTTAGAGGCGAGTCCTTCAATACCTGAGCGCCGAAGACCCTGCTTCTCCTCCCCACTCGACACACACGCAACTTTTTTCTTTTTTTTTTAATTCTTCATTCATTTCAGGCTGACAGTGGGCGACGGACAGCGAGCCGATTTTGCGAGCCTCACACATGTAATATAAGAGGATAAGATTTATTTCTTACCCCTTCTTCATTTCCCTTGAACACGTGAAAAAAAAAGGCCACGACTGAGGAGCCACATCTGGAGCCCACGGGACATGCGTGAAATCATTTCTCTATTCCTGCAATTTACTGTAATGCCTTGCAGATGGTACCATGTGCGTGTGTGTGTGTGTGCGTGTGCTCCATGTAATAACTCCTGCAGTAGGAGCAGAGGGAGAAGGAGCGGCAGACAGACGTGAGGCCACAGACTGCGCGGAGACGGCCGTCCAAAGTTGAAACACTCGACCTGAGCGTCCCGGTTTCGGAGAGACACGTGTGACGGCCTTGGACCCCAGAGAGAGATCTGTTTGTCGAATCTGTCTCCTCAGCACGAGGGGACGCGCGACGTCACCGGGAGAAACTTGACCCGCTTCCAATTATTATTCTTTTTGTCAACGTGTGGAGGGAAGGGGAGCGTCCGCGTGGGCCGGAGCGATACGGTGCAGGCCGGGGAGGCGGCTAGCGCGTTCTGGATGGTTCCGTGACATGCGGCTAAAAGTAAACAGCAGAGGTGACACAGTTCCTGAGAGCTATCGCTTTCCTCTACCTTGTTGGGACCGGCTGACGTTGAAATAGGCTGCCAGCTGCCGACGGGTAATTTGTCACTGGTGTTAGGAAGTATTCAATAGCTTTCTCGGCTCGAGGATGACTCCCCGAATGAATGAGGAGAACATATGTGCTAGCATAGACTGCACGGACACTGCAGGGGAGACTGGCGAGTCTCCCATATGTTGACAGGCAGACGTTCTGTCAGCATAAATACGCTGAATTAGGAAATAATTTTCTTTTTTCTACATTAAAGAGGACCTAGTGTGGAAAAACCACTTCTACTTTGGTCCAAAAATACTTCCTCATTCACATATAAATTTGAATCTAGAGTGGGAAGTTAAAAAATGGGTGAGAATGTGACATAAAATGCAAGGTGCAATGTGAACCACACAGCCCCCACACCTCCTTAAACTGTCTGTACTGTGCTGTATGTATCCACCTTTTCTAGGTATGCAAGCCAAGGCTGGATGCGTATAGGCTCCATAGCTGTATCGATCCAGTTAGCGCGCTGTTTGGACAAAAGTTGCTGAGCTCAGTTGCTGAGCAGAAAATGTAAAGTCAGGTGAATGGGTCATCTGAGTAGCGGGCAAGACAGCCAGAAAAGCTGTGCAGAGACTGGCTGTAATGTTCCCACATAAAAATATGATTCGATTTAAAAAGGTCGGTGAAATAATATCTGAGGTATTTCTGATGAAACCAAGGCTCCGTGCTTTCTGTGTCCCAACGCCACACTCCATTCAGCCGCTCTAGGTCCCATTTAATGATCTATACGAGACACACGCGAACGCGTCTGGGTGTGTGTTTAAGCTAATACGGCTGTTACGCAAGCAGCCAGTTTGATGTAATGTCAAACAGCAAAAAGTCACTCAGTAGAAGTCCTTCAGAGCCCAGTGAACAGAGAGGCGAAGGCACCGGCAGTGGCTGGGGCCTAAAACAGGTCGCGCAGGTACTGTGAGGCATTACAGGCAGAGAAAATGAAAGGAAGCTGGAATTCGTGTCCTGAGCAGTCGGCAGCCTCGGAGTCCAGGCTGCAAGGTGAGTTTGACTGGGACCGTGCTGCGGCAGCGCGCTCCTCCTCGCCTCGCCCCTCCCACCTCTCTCCTCACTCCTCTCCTCTCGCCTCTCCTCTCTCTCTCTCTCTCTCCTCTCACCAATAAAGCGCTTTTTGTCCCGGGACGGAGCACTTGAGCGCATTCCTCGACGCGGAGGTCGGTGTACCTCTCCGGGGATTTAATGAAGACCGTTTGTTAACGCGTCCTCACAAACTTTGACTCAAAGAGAGAGAGAGAGAGAGAGAGAGAGAGAGGCTGAGCTAGGGAGGGCGCACACAAGCGGAAAACTACACAGTCTGGAGTTAAACCTACCAACTGCTCCGTTTGGATAAAGGCTGACAGCGCAGCTGCGCTCGCAGTTTCTCCCCTTCTTCCAACTTCTTCCAAGGGTAAGACTCTCTTGTTTTGCCCGATAAAACCAGGAGAAACGCCGAACTTTCCCTGCGGTTTTCCTGCCCCGGGACGATACGGAGTTTGTGCGTAAAGACGCACGCGCAGGGGTCGTGTTGACAAGTACGGAGGGGCAGGGTAGACGTGTGGAAGATATTAACACATCTGCTGCACTTTTGTTTTGTTTTTTTGTTTTGTTTTTTAAACGCAAACATCTGCGACAGGTTTGCAAGACGGGCGTCCAAACACCAGAGCAGCAACTTTCAAGTTGTGTTACTCCTTGCGTACGACAACTCCCTCAAACGTTTTCCCTTTAAAAACAGACCTGGAGTTGCTCATACGCATTTAAACGTTTAAATATAATGAGTCGTTTAAAAACTTAAAGAGTTGTGGTAGTTTTTCCCAGGCAGCATGCACAGCATCCCTGCAAAATGCGTGCGACTTTTTGGATGCAACAGGTTTTTGGGGCGTGTGTGTAGTTTATGTGTATGCGCGTAGTTTATGTGTGTAGTTTATGTGTGTGTGTGTGTGTGTGTGTGTGTGTGTGTGTGCGTGCGTGTGTGTGTGTGTCTTGGGGGAGATGTGTGAATCACGGGCGTGTGCGGGGAGCGAGCAGGAGCCGCCGGGGCGGTGATGGGGCAGGCGGCTGTGGGACCGCAGGACCACCGCAGAGGACCGCTGCCTGTGGACGCGCACACACACACACACACGCACGCACACATGCACGCACGCACGCACTGGGCCAGGTCATGCGAAGTCTCCAGATTTAGTTTTCCAGCACGCATGAAGTCTAAACCGGATTGTTACAGTGTTAAGAGGGTTACTCTTAAAACTTACTGTGTTGGCTTACTCGGCGTGAGTAAGGTACTCTAAATACTTGCGATGACTACTAAATCATCATATACCAGTATGAATGTGAAGTTCCTGGATTTCCCTGAGGGATCAACATAGTTCCTAAGGATCTAACTATAAGTTGCTAACTATATATCCTGCCTTTTATCTACTTATCGACTTACATCTATCTACTTCCCTACCTATCTGTCTACTACTCTATCTGTTTCATATCGGTGAAAATGACTTCAATGCTTGACTGCACCAGACAGTGAACCAGGTCAGGAGTGTTTGTGCAGAATCGAGAGAAAGATCTGGAGTTACACTAAATAGAGGGCGTTAATGAACATGTGAAATAGTCAGATAAATAAATAGATAAATATAGTAGTAATGCAACTGTACAGGAAACTGGTATTTTATATCTCTTTGTTATGTGTATACTTGCATGCAGACAAGTGGGTGCTGACACAGTTCTGGATCTGCACGTTGCAGATCACAGCTTCTATGAGTTTTACATCTATCGCGGTGAAGCCATCGAGGACAGAAGTTCAGTTGTGGAAAAGACGACAGGGGACAGCTCGGAGCAACATGAAACGTTGAGGAATTCACAAAGCCACCGAATTAGTTTCAGTTAGAAGCATGACTGGTGCCACACTGCAATATTAAAGATGTCTATCACTGGCTGCTGCTACTATAAGAAAATGAAATTTCCTCTTTATATAACAAATTAGATACGGCTCTGTGATTGCAGCGTGGACGAGTTCCAAATGGGGAATTAGAGTCGAACAAGTCAGTCATTTTATTTCCAGCCGAGGGCGACGCGGCCGTGATGAATCACCGATTCAGACGTGAGGAAAGTTGCAAAGCAGAAATTAAGAAAGACATCAGTTTCTTTTGGTGAGCGCGCGTGTGTGTGTGTGTGTGTGTGTGTGTGCAGCGGAGCGATGAGGTCAAATTCCTGAAAGATTAAATCTCTGAGTGACCTCCTCCACCAATAAACTAACTTCCAATAAAGTGACGTGACTCAACGCATTTAGGGCCATCCGTTCGCCAAAAAAGCAAAGTTACAAAGAACTGTAATTTCGTTTGTTTCCCCCTGACAGTATCATCTCATCTTTCCAAACAGGGCGCCAATATAAACTCGGCCCGCTCCTCCACCACGGAGCCTCGTCGTGAAGACCTTAACAATTACACACCTAATCGAACCGGGCCTCATTACAGCCATAAATCTTCCACAGCCTTCCGACTGCCCCCTCCCTCCAGCCCCCGGCCAGATTAACATCTTTTTACACTACCCCCACAAAACAGGCACAGAAAATCGCCTAATCTTTCCTGGGGGCAAAACAGAGGATGTAAACTACCCCAATAGCCCTGCTATTAACCCCCTGCCACCTGTGTACCGCCTGCTTCCCCTCGCCATGTGTTTTCCTCGCAGTGCGTCATTACGCCATAGGAGAAGCTACTGTGTCGCTGACAGTACATAATGGCGGTAATTGCTTTACATTAGGCTACCAGACACAGTAGTGCAGCATGGGAGGGGGGTGGGGGGGGGGGGGGCAATTTACTATTTCAGCTGCACAGATTGTAACACTCAGGGTGCAAGGAAGCATCCAGTGCTGTTGCTTTCCAGTCCGGAGACGTACAGCAGGCTTCAACAACAAGCCCAGGGCTGTGTTTGCACAGCCGCCTGTTGACAGCGACACACTTGTCGAGTGAAGGAGTCCGAGGGGAGACACGAGGATGAGGAGGGGGCTCGGGTTGCTCATGCTTGTCAGCTTGTGACGACGCCATATCCCAACTTGTGCGCGCGGGTGTGAGCGCTAAGTGAGACACACGCGCACAACACTTTGGGTGGATTATCCTCAGATCGCAGGGGGACGCCTCTTTCCCTGAAGTGTGTCTGTGCGTGTGTGTGTGTGTACGGACGGGAAGCATGACTCAGGCAATGGAGACCAATTTGGACAATTAGGCAAAGGGCTCGCTGTCACATCACGACGAGGGCTGATGTGGAAACCGCAGCGAAGCTTTCGAGCGTTTTACCAACATTGTGTCGGATTGCGTTCTTGTTTTTCACAAAACTGTCATTTCATTATCTGTGCCAAAGAGCTCTGGCAGAGAAGAGCCTTGATGTCAAAATCCGGAATATTGACAGCTGGTTTTATCATTTGCTGCGTTCAGAAACCACTATGAAAAGCCTGTAAATGTACTGTTTATTGCACTTGACACTTAATGTTGCATACAGAAGAAGAAGTGAGTTTGCATAGTCTTTAAGTCCTCCCACAGTCTGAAAACATGCTTGTTTAGGCAGATTGGAGACTCTAATGAATTGTGAGATGTGTGCAAGGTGCCTTCCTCGCCTCCCTCGACTCCAGTTGGGTGTAGAGTGGGTATAGATAATAGATAGGTAATGGACGGATGGACTTAATATGCCGCCACTATCTGAGAGGATTTTCACATCGTTCCTCCTGCTGCCAGAGCTGAACTTTTGCGCCAATTAGGGGGCAGTGCCTGAAGCATCTTACTCTCCAAATCAGAGGGATTAGAGGGTTAAAAGTCAGGTGCTGAGGCGCGGAGGCCTAGGGAAGGGAAGCGAGGAGGGATACAGGAGGCGGAGGTCCAGAGGAGGACAGGAGCACTCACGCAGCAGGCGCAGAGAGGGGAGTCGACAGGGCAGAAAGTGTGTGAAAAAAAGTGTGTTTCTCCCCCCACCCCATCGGGAACATGTGAGAGCGAGGACGCTTCATAATTAGCAAGCAGCCCGTGCTGATCGAGAGAACGAGATCTGGAGACGTGAAAATTCCTGAATTGAAGGCGCGCCCCTCGTCAGGTGCCGCACAGCAGGGCCTGTGTGTGTGTGTGTGTGTGTGTGTGTGTCTTTGAGAGATGTTTGAGTGTACGTTCCCGGGTTGATAACCAAAACCCGGGCCTGGTCTCTCGGAAGAGGCGTCTTAAGTAAAACCCCCGGCTTCAAAGGCCTCAGCCTCACACATCAATGCTGACCCAGCGGTATGCAGAGGCAAACCCCAGCCCATGTGCCTGCCAAGCTAAATTGAAGAAGAGCTTACCGATGCAGCCAAATGATGCGTTCAGAAGAACCACTTCAAAACCTTGCATAAATATACACACACATGCAAGAGGGAACCGAGGGCTTTGCAGCGCCCCAGCTCCAGCTCAAACCCCAAATGAGTGCCGTCCTCACACATGCTCCCTTTTGTCAGATTTTTACCAGCCTGTTGATCTTCCAAAGCAGATGACCGTCTGAATAAGTGATGGCACGAAAAGGAGACGACTCTCTCTCTCTCTCTCTGTCAAGCTTTACATTAAGAGAAACCCAGCTATTTTTTCTTTTTTAACTCTGGTCGGAAAATCTGCTCCAAGCCAAAAAAATCCCCCAAATTCCTTAACCGACTCCAGTGAAGTATTTGGGGAGAGGACGGGAGTGAGAGACAGATGGAGAATGAGGCAGAGAGAGAGAGAGAGAGAGAGAGAGAGAGGGGATGAGAGGGAGGATGCTCATCCCAGAAAGCCACCACAAATTGCTGCATTTCAGTGGGCCTGTAAAAAAAGAAAAATGGCTCTTAATCTAAGGTTATAATTACCTCTGACCAGCACTGTAATTAAGAAATGAGCCTTGAACCAGATCTTGCTGGGCAAGAGCAAAGCAAGGGCAAACACGCGCACACACACACACACGCACGCACACACACACACACACACTCGTGTACCTATGCTGTCAGACACAGAACAGAAGTGGGGTAGACAGCTCTCGCTTGGAGAGCGGGGTCAAATGTTAAACCGCAGGGGTGAACATTAACCCCTAGCAGTCTTAGGGGATATGAATGGAGTGATAAGACGAGGCGTGCTTGCGAGGGGCGAGCACGAAGGGTTACGTCAGTCGACGTCTGAGCTCTCCGCTCCTCTTCAGCTATATCGGTCGCGGGCCGGGGACACAGATAGTGTTTTTATCTGCTGCTGTCTGCACTGCGAGAGAGAGAGAGAGAGAGAGAGAGAGAGAGAGAGAGAGAGAGAGAAACCCCGCGTACGCATACGTGCTGGTGCGTACGTGCCACGGGGCATCAGCCCTGAATCCAAAATCGCTGATCAACGGTTCCAGCAGGTGTGACAAGTCACAGCTCGTCACCATCCAACGGAGTCGCCGAGCTGCTCCCACGCCTCCTCCGCAGGTTGGACTCGCGTTCGCAGCTATAATTTGCGGACAAATTGCGGGCAGTTTGGAGATGATGCCACTACAAAGCGGTCCGAATATTAACGCCAGACGGCGACGCTTCGTTTTTAGCTCGGGGAGAAGATTAAACCAGATGAGTGAGGGTGGGGGGGGGGGGTGACATAGAGCGAGAGAAAAGGAGAAACAGGAGAGGGTGAGGCGATATTTATGTTTAACAGATGAACACAGAGGAAGAAAGAAAATTATAGTGGACAGAGAGGCTGAAGACGTATTGGTGCTGCTAAAACAGGGAACGAGGGGACGACGGGAATAGCTCCTGCCGGGGAGAATAAAGCTGAACGTGAAGCGGTACCGCTGAAAGGGAGGGAAAATGAGAGGTGGTGGCAGGTTGAAAGATGCTGCCGTCGATTTGGCAAATTACAGACCGGACGTCTCCCGGTGGAAGGGGCGGCCCTGTTCCATTCAGGCGCGGCAAAACAGGAACGCTGCTGAAAGGTTTGTCGTGGCCTGAAAACATGCGCTCGGGTCAACCGGAGACTCGAAATCGCCCCCAGATGCAAATGTCCAGGGTGTATTTCCTGTGTGTGTGTGTGTGTGTTTCCCTGCCTTACAACCGGGTAGGAAGATGATGGATGGATGGTTTGTAGTTTCCTCAAACATTCCAGTCATCCGAGGAGCCGAGCAGCAAACACGATTCTCATCACTTTTCCCTCTCGGCGCGTCTGAAAACCAAATATTTACAGCAGCAGCTGTCGGACAGTAGCCGACCGCCGGGAAAACCTTGACCGCGCGTTGTGTCAGTTTTTACCTGTTTAGACGGGTGAAAAAAAAGCGACCCCAGAAACACACAAAGAAAACAAGCAGCGGGGAAGAAAAACTGCCCAGCAGACAAATAAACAGAGGGATGGAGAGCGCCGGGCCAAACCCAGGCCTGCGCTGCGACAGGTTATTTACAGATGTAAACAGATGTGGACTATATGTGGCTCCGGCTCCGGGCGGGCGAGCCCAGCTTTAAGGTGTTACACAATCAGGTGGAGCACGTGATCCTGCCTTCATTGTGCTCCTACGTCCACGTACCGGGCTGACTCACGGCTCAGGTATGGCGACGTGGTGGAAATACACTGGAGGAGCGTGCTCAGAGTCTGTTACACGCACAGCATCTGTTCGTGATCACGCTTCGAATCAATAACAATGCACGTTATATATCATCATCTGCTCATTCTGCGCGCGGGGATAGTCTCCAAACCGGCTCGTATTTACGACCCAATTACCACACCCGACGGAATGATGCTGAGTTGATGCCGCGTTGATACGAACGGCAAACGTGGCTCAGAGTAGCGAGACGCTAATCATCAAAACGCGCCGACGCTGCGGTCACTTTGGACCCCGCCGCCGGCTATCGAGTGAAACCAGCTCGAGCTGCTCCTGGCTCCCAAATCCGCACGCCATCACCAAACCAGTGCCTCTCAAACCGCCTCGCAGGCCCGAGCCAAGATCACGCCCGCCACATTTAGTTTTCATTAATCATCGATAATAAGAACAAAAACCGCAGCGGCATCGGCAGCCATCTCTCGGTTGGTTTTTTTCCGCGGTCCCTCACCTTTGTTTCACCCCGTCGTTTTCTTATCCCGGCTGTTCCCTTCAAACCACAAACAATCTCACACGCGCACACTGCAATTTCGTTGTACCTGTTTTGTTTTTGTTTTTTTCGTTCTTGCGCAATGACAATAAAAGCCTTCTTTTCCTCACACGCAGCAGAAAAGCACGGGTACTTTGACCAACTTTGTACCCAGCGCTGTCAAACTGAGGGCTATTTAGTGTTTGCACTTGACCTAAACATGCATTATTTTGGACTGTGGGAGGAAACTGGAAACTCCACACTGAAAGGCCTTTGCTTTAACTGGGATTCGAACCGGGCAACGAGCGAGGGCGATCAGTGATGCGAAAGAAGTAAACCTCATACCTGCTTTGACATAGCACCAAATAAATCTCGCAATGCAATCAGATGTCGAGAGTTTGTCACTGCGAGTGACCTTTGAGGCATGCGCTCCTTCAACAGCTGCAGAGGCTGAAACTCAATCAGTCTCACGGATCACACCAGAAACCGTGCGATAAACACAGCGCAACCTGTGAGGGTTGAAAAAAAAAAATACAAAAGTAGCACAGAAGAGCTTAAGTCAGGGCTCCACACACACACACACACACACACACACACACACACACACACACACTCTCTCTCTCTGGGGCCGCAGCTGATGGGCTGATACCACAGGACAAGGAGCTGACAGAGTGCAGAGTGGTCGGCCTGCATTCTTCCTCCGCCGCTCTGTCGTTCTGCTGCTCTGCCACACGGCCTGCCAGCGCTCAGCACGCTCCTGCACACAGCTGGAATCCAACCAATTAACAGGAAAAAAACTTCCTGTTTAGCTTGCGGGCCATTAACAAAGCATGACGGGGTGGGGGTGGCGGGGGGGTCGGATTCCAAAATAAGAGGGGAGAGGAGCAGAGAGGTTGCAACATACTTGGCTAACAGGTACAACTGTTGTTGTGTTTCCAGGAAAGAGAAGAAGAGAAGACCAGGAAAAAAAAGGAGGGCAAAAAAAACAGAGAACGAGTAGAGGAGGAACCTTCTTCTCTGGGTGAGTGAAGCATAAAATCGAATATGACAGTTTTATTAGTAATTATGTGTCATTATAAATAAGATGTGGCCGGCTACTAAAACGCAAACATACTGTTAGCGTCAGGAGTAGTTAATCATCACAACACGCGCGCACACACACACACACACAAAAACAAACAGCGTTGTTCTGTGCAGGATTACCCCGGCGATGTTGCACTTTCGACACGTGTCATAATAACACGCACTCCTTTGAATATTTGCATCCAGAGAGCCAGACCACACGCTGCTGGCGATCCTTATTGTGTTAACCGTAACAACCCGCTTCCTCAATGGGGTCCTTTCACACAGCTCTGAGCCTCTTAGCGAGACTGGCAGGAGAACAAGAGCGCCTGTCTTAACACACACACACACACACACACACACACACACACACACACACACACACACACACACACACACACACACACACACACACACAGCATTTAATAGATACAGTGAGGCTGTGTGAGGTTACAGACGTACACATGGAGGTGGAGGTGTCGGCCTGAATGTGGCAAAAATCTGACGATACACAGGCACAGAAAACATCGATGCGCTGACATGTCGGCATTTTTCATTATTGTTGTTAAATAGCACTTGATTGTTTTGGGGGTTTTTTTCCAAATCAAAAGTTGTGGTTTTGGTTCATGATTGTGTTGGCAGCCATCATTCAGCCGTTAGCTCCTCAGCTCCACAGGAATGAGATCTCACAGGAGTGCTGTGCGGTTCGTGGCACATTTTAGCGTTAGTTAGCAATAGTTAGCATAGCGCAAGTTAGCATAAACATGATTCAAGACAGTAGAAGAAGAAAATCGCAACATACTGTCCCACTTATAGTGTCGTAGTACATGGTATATAGGGAGTCTTGTCAATATACGCACTTTTTGGGGCATATTTTGGCTGTTTTACTGCATATATAGGAACAATAATATTACGCTCTGTAGCTTTAAGTCAGTCAGTAGTTCTGCCGTCATTCATGCTCGTGTATTGTGAGAGGAACATTGCTGGTTTTGGGTTTTTCGTGGGATTTTTCTGGCAGCAACAAATGTGCTTTAAGAATCACAGTGAGAGCAGTCCTCTGAGCACACACCATGTGTTGTACACAGCACCTCTGAGGCTTTTAGGAACCAGCAGCCCAACTGTGAGCGTACCCGCTGCGGTCCGACTATCATCCGTCATTGCGTCGCAGCTTTTGAAAAGCGCTGCTCGGGCTCTCTGTTGTGCTTTTCACACCCCTGCTGACCCCCGCAGCCTCTGCCCTGCCTCATTCCTGTGTTGGTGCTGGTTTGTCAATGAGCTGTGACAGGGACTGTGTGGGCTTGTAAAGACGCACACATGCACGGGACCAGACCGGAGCCTCGGGCCTCTGAACGCACAGCGCCTAATTGCCTTACCACTCCGTCTGAGTCTCCATAACCCCCTCCACCCACCTCGACCTCCTCAAGGAAAACAAGAGGAAAGAAGGAGTGAGAGCGATAATGATGCAGAGCTCCTCTTCTGGGGTTGACTTTAGGATTTAACATAAGCACGAATTCCTACGGTTGGAGGCGGGGGGGGGGGTGGACATGCGCAGGTCGAGGAGTTTGTGCACAGCGCTGTAAATTATCAGCTGTGCAGGCTGTGTTTCAATGTCATCCCTCACACCGTTTCTGCCTTAATCCCGGAGTTTAGACATCAAAGCGCTCACGCACAATGCGCTGAATTACAGGACACTGTTTGCTTTACCTGCTTTCTTCCTGCGCGCGACCACACCTGGTGTGCGCGTGTGTATTTGAACATGTAGTAAAAAAAAAAAAGTCTGCTTGTCTAGCCGCCCGGGGAGTCCTGCTCGTGTCACCTGTAGCTGTGTGCGTAGCTAAACTCGGAGGCAGGGACGACGTGAGCGAGGACGCCAGAGCGGCGCCTCAACGACTGTCAGTTAATACTGTTAATATTTCCACCTTTGATCAAACACTGGAGAGCAAACAGTGACTGACTCTCCTCAACCTGGGACGCACACGCTCGCTGACATCACATCACACGTCCGAACGCACACGCACACAGGTATGCATTGTTCCGTACGCTGCGGACTGTGTGCGTGTGTGTGTGTGTGTGTGTGTGTGTGTGCGTGCGTGTGGTTGCAGGAACCCACTGCACTCACTTAATGACGTGTTTGAACGGATATGCGAGCAAACAAAGTGTTCTTTATTCTGACAAATTGCTGCTCACTACAACAATAACAAAGCATCATTCATTTACCCCTTACTTAACTCCCCCCCACCTCAGCTCCACAATGGGGTGATAGTTTTCACTGCGTGTTACGTTACAAATATTGGCATCGGGCTTCAGAGCCTTTTAGTTAACGAACTCTTCTAACCCCCTGCACCTTTTCAGGACTGTTAGTCTTTAGTTTTCTCGTTTTGAGTATGTTTTCAGGCTTCCCTTCATTTCCATGCCGTATGGAAATCAGGTAACAGACCACGTCGGCTGCGAACATCCAGTCCGTTTTGACTCGACTAGCCCGAGTGAGACCGCTGTCACGAGGCAACGCACCGCAGCATTTTCAAATCCGACTGAGCCTAGCCTGCGTCGCCACAGCCGCGACCACGCGGCAAATGTTAGTCCGGGCCCGTTCTGCTCGACGGATGACACAGCTCGAGCCAGTTTAACACATCCAGTAGTTTCATACCGTGCAGTGAAAGGGAAGAGAAGACAGCAGAATGTTAATGAAACACAGGGGCCGGCGTGGTAAAACAAAAAAGAACAACTCGACAGGTCTGGAGTGAATTTTGTGTTATTGTCCCGAGGAGATTATCCAGCTCATGTTGTACTGATTTTGACTTCCTCCTAAGTTCAGCGCATACTTGCGCTCGGAGGATTTACGCTATCCCTAAAGCGCGCTGACGACCGCCCTCAAGGGAAGAGGAGGTTACCGAGGGCTCGCCTGTTTATTCCCTCCACCTCTGTCACTGTCTCTCCCCTTTTTCTCTCCCCTTCCCTGCCCTCCCTCCTCCTCCTGGCTCCGGATCGGAGCGGCGGCCTGGTCCTGCACACCTGCTGCAGACAAATTACAGAGCCGTGGGTCAACGATGATGTCTTGATAGCGTGCCGCTGACGGACGACTTTGCGCGCGCTGAGATGCCACGGCTCAGCTGTTTCATCAGCGCAGCATGCGGGACAGTGCGCCGGGTGCAAGCCTGCCGGACTATCGCGCTTAATCGAATCAGATGCGTTCTTTGAAGCCAGCGGACAGAAGTGAAATATGAAGTCGTGACGCGACATTAGATGCAAGTTTAGATTCGGGAGACGAATGTTGGTCATCCGAGGTCGTGGTGAGGCGGAGGCGTGTCGGTGTGCTGCCTATCCAGACCTGGCAGTCGTTTCACAATAAATGCCTTTGTGACAGCCTAATCAGCGCCAGTGATCTCCATTACACAGTTATCTAGTGCGTGTAGCACATGTCTGTGGTGTGCTTCTTCCAAAGGAGGAAGAAGCAGGAAAAAAAAAACAACCTGCAGGGCAGAACGACGAGAAAAATCACAAACGGCAACTATCAGAAAAGGAGGGGGCACGATGTTGGAGGCCTGACAAACAGGTAGCAGCGAAGACAGCGGCACGAGTACGCCTGCGGAAAGTTCCACTCGTTCGCTTGAGACTATTGAAATAACGTGACAGCACCTGGACGTGGACCCGTGCCAGTGTCCACACCAAGTCTATCCGTACCAACCATTCCTCGACTGTGCTTATCAAGCCAACGACACGTCTGCTCATTTTTACTGTATGCAGCAAGTTAACGCGATATGGAAACCCCCTCACGTTCGGTACGTCTGGTATGTGTATTAAAAAAAAAAAAACACCTGTCACGTCTTTAAAGGCCAGAGACAACAACAGAAACACACAAAGGGAATAGATGTCGAGCAAAATACACATAGTAACGTCTCTCACGCTCCCTGATAATCAAATGTCTGGACAGAAACGACGAGGTTTGCTTTTGCACGCGTCCCTGCCGCAGCGACAGGTTTCGATGCCCGGCCACGTTTTGACAGGGTAAACAGGTTGACGTTATCTGTCAGCACAAGCACGGGTCCAGGTTTCTGTTTGTCATCCCATTACTTGAGCCCTGAGCCTCCCTCGCGAAGGTTTGAGGCCCTTATTAAGGCTCTGACAGCTCCGCCACTGCCCGGGGGGCGTCTGCGGCAGGTGGAGCAGGCGTGCCTCCGTCAGATTCCTCTCATGCTTGGGCTACATGAACAAACCTGAGGGGAAGAGAGAGGAGCGCAGGAGACGCCGGGCCGAGGAGGCGCAGATATTGCAAGTATTCGTCACGCGGGCATTTTTACTGTCGCGGCTTTGAGCAGCAATGCGGTCGGACGACGGGATGAAAGAGCGAGCGGAGCGGCGGTGCGCAGGCACGGCCTTCGGATGGATAATTTGTGAGTACGTGCGACATTGTTTGTCTAACGAGGAGAGTCAGGCTGCCAGCTCGTGTGCCTGCCTGCTGCCTGACTCATACACACCCTCTGATTTCGCTGAACACTTACAGGCTGGACAGAAGTGACACCAGCTGCGTTTCCATTGCCCCTAGAAATGCACAAAACCTCAACATCACAATAGAAAACTAGCTATGGAAGCACTTAAATGTGAAGAAATCTCTCGAGTGTCACCGAAACTCTGGTTTTTCAGACGTGTCGATAGGACGGTTTAACCCAAAGTATATTGAACTTTTTCTAAATCGAACTCAAATATCAAACAAAGTGAGTGATGGCGCCAGAAGACGAGAATTACAGCAAATCATGTGTTTTAATGCAGCTGCTGTCAACTTCCAGTGCGATCCATCTCCTCATCCTTAAGACAAACATTTGGAGTGACGGCTTTCGTCAGGAGGTAATTTATGGCTCTGTGGCCTCACTCCTCCGAGCTTCCCAGAGCCTTTCATTGAACGTGGTTATTGTAGCCGATTGTTACGACACTGTTAATGGAGAGACTCCAGGTGACGGGGAATGAATGTCAGCGGGGCAGGCGGGAGTTTCGGCATGCGCACACTGCGCTGGGCCTGTGGCCGACTGATAAAACTGGTCCATCCGGCCGCCTCCAACCGCACGCACACACGCAGCGCAAACATTTCCCGTTTGCCGCTCGAGGCTCACTCCTCCCGACTGCGCCTCGGAGAGCGTCGAAAGGAGCCTGTTCGGGTAGCGCCGCGCGAGCCAAGTTCCCTTTTGTGGCTGCAGGCGGAACAAAACGCCCTGGACGAGGCCGGCCCCGGCGTCGGCCAGATAGACAGACAGCCCGGGACGGTCCGAGGCGTGAAACGTCTCGCAGTTGTATTCGCCGTTTCCTGATGGTGTAAGGAAAAAAAAAAACGCTTGGATGGAGACGACTGTGGCTGTCCGCTGCTCGAGCGCAAATAAGAGAAAAGAAAACAAAAAGAGAGGGAGTCAAACGAGGTCAGAGGCAGACAGACCTCGCGGGGTGTCACACTGTTGCCCGGGACAGGCCGAGCCACTCGAGCGGGAGGTGCCAGCCGATCCTTCACGTGGCACCAATGTCGCAAACGCCACAAAGAGGCGGGCAGACGGAGGAAAGAGCGGCTCCTCGCCGGCCCTCTGAAGTCCTTTAAGTCTGCGTAACGTGAGAACCTTGTGGTAAAAAAGAGAGACAGACGCACTTGTGTGTGACTCGTCAGCGACCCTCCCCTGTCCCGGGAGGTCCCGGGAGGTCCCAGGGGTCACGGCACACGGGCGACGACAGACCTGCGTCTGTGCGGAGCCGGCGGGACGGATGAAGAGGACGCTGTGTGTGGAGTCCTGGGCGTAGGGGGTCCTGTCCCGGCCCTCCCGCCCGCTGCGCGCCTTTATGAAAGCAACAATCACGCCTAACATCTTCAGCGCCGTCCCGTCATATCCCTCAGCAATAAAACAAGAGGAAATGGTCCGCATTTCCTCTTGGAACCCGCTGTGCCTGACCTCTGCGCCGCGAAGCTCAGAGGAGGCCGAGCCAGACAGCAGACATGGTCTCGTCTTGGCTGCCCGGCCGCCCACCTCGGCCCGGCTTCCGCTCCCCTCTCCCCTGCTCTCTCTCTCTCTCTCCTCTCTCTCTCTCTCTCTCTCTCTCTCTCTCTCTCTCTCTCTCTCTCTCTCTCTCTCTCTCTCTCCTCCACTCTCTCTTTCTTTCTCTCTCCTCTGATCCAACAGCCAGAGCTGGAGCTCAGGCGTGGGTCGCATCATTTACGCAGACACACTCCGGGGGGGTTTGGGTTTCACAAAGCCCTGAAGGAGCAGAGAAAGCACCTGTTGTGAAGGGGGGAGGCAAGTTTCAGGTGTGTGTGTGTGTGTAACCGGAGCTGGGTGTGTGCCAGTGGGCCGACAGGGCCCTGTTATCTCTGTCATCTGTGTTGTCTGGGCCACAGTTACAACAGAGGACATAGAATACTGAGCAGCAATAGAAACACTAATCTCAAGCCTGACCTCTGACCTCCCCCACCTCATTGCCTCGTGGGCTTTTGTTGTCCTTTGGACTGATGCTATCTGCGCTGAGTGCTCTGCTTTCAAGTCTCTTTTTGTGTTAATATTCTACCAGTAAACGTGGCATTTAATGACATTAATGTCCGACTACAGGCCGGGCCTTCGCTGCGCCGCAGATATACATTGTTATTGTGAGTTTGGACTCTGCCACTACCCTCCAGTTCACCCCCGCGCTGTATGTTATGCTCTCTTTCAAGTCCTCCAGCTGCAGGCTCTAATGGTATTGCCTCACGCCGTCCTTATAAGCAGCCCTGGTCGGCAGCATAAATCCTGGCATGAAAAGGGGCTGCCTTTCAGAGCAAAAATAAGGCAAACTGAAGCTCAAAATGCCTTCCTTTAACACGGAGAACGGACTCGGCGAGGTATAGGAAGGGAACCAGACCCAGGACCTGCCCGCCGGTAGAGAGGCTGTTTGCACTGATCAAAACAACAAGCTCCTGACGTCAGTCAGCGACGGCGGAGCCAGCGCATGATGGATGGGACTGTTACGGGGCCTTTTCTTGTGGTTAGGCGGAAAGAAGTCGCTCGGAAAGCTTTGTTTTCGCAGAACACAGTAAAACTACTTCGGCCCGTAATCCCCGTCGCAGCACTACAAAGCAGAGTGATGAGGCTGCGGCTTCAGGATGACGATCGTCAGTGACAGATAAAGGAAAACTTTCCTTCCTTTCATTACACGCATCCTCCTCTCCTCCGTCTGTGCTTGTATCTGCCTGCCTGATACGATAGCGAAGCATGTTAAGAGATGAGCCGCTATCTCCAAACACTCCTTCTTTGCTATATAGTGTATATACACACTCTAGATCTAACCCCTGCGGTCGTCAGATGCAGCTCACCTTGAACTGCACTCGCTTTTATGTGAGCACGTTGATTTCTAGTGTACATAAATTAAGCATTGCCTTCGCATTTGTGAAAATACATTTTTTCGAACTTCAAGGAAATAAATCTGCTTTCCTGATAAGCCGCCAAAACCTCCGAGCACCTCGAGAGGCCCTAAATGGAAAACCGCAGACGAGGATCAACAGTGAAGTGTTGCTCCCTCTCTCCTCACGTTTCCATCTCCAAACACGCCCGCCTCTCCGGCCCGCACGTATCCCGTTGCTTCTTGGTATTTGAACAGTTTCTCTTAACCGGTACGGGAAATAAAAACGCCGCAATGTTCATATATAACCTCGCGTCAAACACCGCAAAGTGCTTCATGGGATTACATGCCCACCCACTGGGTCACAATAACATCGCTGACATTTTTAAAGTGATTGTTGTGCTGCGTGTCTCTGATTGCTCGAGCACGCTCGGCGCCCGCTCGCCCCGCCTCTCCCTACCGCTTGCACGGTAATCTTTTGAACCCTGGATATTCTATACAACTCTTGTTTCCCCTTCCCAAATTCTCTCTTGACCCCTTTGTCATGTTGACGGATAACTCCGCTGGATTGTGGATAACAGGGTCCAGCTGTGGCAGGGACGGACAGGAGAAGGATGAGAGCGGGGGAGTGTTTATTTGGAGTGGTGGTCCTTTGTCTTCTCACAGTGAAGGGGCAGAAATAGAAGGGGAGAAGGCTGGATGTGGGAGGAGGAGGAGGAGGAGGAGGAGGAGGTGGGGGTCAGAGGGCCTACTTCAGCCTTCATCGCCGGTATGTCTCCTGTGCATCTGAGTTATCATTTACAACCAGTGTGAATCCAGATCCCGGCGCTACTGTAGTAAATCTACACTGGAGCTGCTATTGTAGTATGTTTTAGTGGGGCACCCCGGTGAACTGACCCGCAGCACACTAGATCATACTCTAATGCACATACCACAGGCCTCGTTCCTTTTAATAGATAAAATCCCCAAAGAGAAGGAGCCCCTTGAAGGGGAATATGCACTCTGTAATGTGCGGCCTGATCCCCTTACTCTGACTTGGCATGGTGCTTCGCCCGCCCTCCCCTCGCCTTTGGTCTTCGGCCCAGCCTGCTGCATTATGCAAGTGCGCAGTGACCTGCCACTCCTCCACACACGTACCGCAGACTTTCTACCCCCTCTTGTACCCTTCATTGGCCCTCAGCGTTGGCCTCCAGCTCTGAAGATAAGGGCTCTTGACGCTTGGCCTGCCGGGATGTAATTGCTGGAGCCACTTCACCCTCCCAGGGCCGGGCCTTATCCACCTCTCCACCCTGGTGCCCCTGCTGACAGAAACCTGCTTTTGTCTCGGCCGTTCCCCTGCCCGTGTTTTCTTTTCCACCTCTTCTTGAAAGGAAAGAAAAAGTGGGATAAGAACTAGGCCGAGGGAGAGGTAAAATGTTTTGTTTTGTTTTTTTCTGTGTTGCTTCTGTCTCATCTTATTGCGTCCTTCGATTTCTTTCTTCCTTTCAAGGGGCCGAGCGTGCGTTTCACGTAGCGGTGTGCACAGATGTTCGCATGCTTTTCTCCTTGAATTTATTGTTTCTGGCTCCGGGCTGATTCCATATATTCATCAGCCAACAGGTTTTAT
Organism: Karalla daura; assembly: GCA_029224185.1. NCBI lineage: Eukaryota > Metazoa > Chordata > Actinopteri > Chaetodontiformes > Leiognathidae > Karalla > Karalla daura. The sequence continues at coordinate 10,568,702 of CM055203.1, read as the reverse complement.
TCTGATAAACCCAAAGGCTCAAGCACAAGACGCAGATGTAAAAAGCAGCTATTATATAACAAATGCGGTCGAAAAAAATGTTTGAACTCCCATTCATATAAACAGCACCATCGTTCACCCGGACCATTGTCTGTTTATGAAGAGAGACAGACTCCATTAATCTCTAAATGCCAAGTCAATGACACATACAAGCTCACTCTCTTTTTTTTTCTTCTTCAAACTCAGCTGCTGCCTGTCTCAGGAATGTCTCAACAAGAGCACAGGGGAGAGAAAAGGAAATTACAACTCAAGAGAGGAGGAGGTGCAGGAGGAGGGAGGCAAGAGGGGAGGGAGGGGAGGGAGAGGGGGGGGGCATTCCTCTTCGCTCTGGATGACAAGGCTGTCTTTCTACGATCTATCTCCGTGGGCCCTCCACCTGCATTCACTTCAAAACACTGTCAGCCGCGCAGCCGGGAGTCGCTGAGCGGCACGGTGCACCCAGGCCGCGGTGACGCCGCCACCGCTGCTCATCTCATCCGAGGGACGAGACCTGCACCAGTGACTCGTATCCCGAGCAAAGACAAAAAAAAAAAACGTTTCTTCTCTCCTCCACTGGTTTATCAGATGTGCCTGGCCCAGAGTGGAATGAGGCACGCTCAAATAAACACTCTGCCCCGGGGAGCGACGGTAGAATCACAACGTTGTGTTTGTAAGAAAAAAGACTCTCGGTTTTATCCGCATAGCTGGCGCTCCTCTCACGGCCGCCTTGATGTTGCTGTGTGTTCTGGCGGTGCAGCCGTGTACCATCTGCGGCCCGTGATATAACGCACTTAAGTCGGATTTCTCTCTTTCCGGAAGGAATTTTTCATCTCCGGAAGGGATGACATTGGACTTGTGGACAGCTTCTTCAGTATTGTGCGTGCAGTGTTTGTACTAAACGGCTGCGCGCGCGCACACACACACACACACACACACACACACACACACGCGCTGTATCCTGCCCTGAAAGTGAAAAGCAGCACCCCACACGCAGTGACAATGTGAAGACCCCGAGACCATCTGCGTGCTCTCCAGCTGCTCCCTCGATTCTCCCTATCCCCTTCATCTCCTGTTTATCCTCCCAAATCCTTTTGCTTTCCCCTGTTCTGTACACGCACACACACACACACAAACACAGAGCTACACAGGTTACTTTCCACACCTCCATCACTTTTTCCTCTTGTGACTACCTGAGGAGCTCTCCTCTGAGCCCATGACGCCACTTCTTCTTCACGGCCACGATTAAAGCTTTTATTTCCACCCGGAGCAAGTCAAATGTTACTTGCTCTGGACCGATGCCCAGCCCGTGAAGCGGCGCGGCCCTGTTAACATAGTTACTCACCTGTTAAAATGAGGTTTAGCCATCAGACGCTATCTGTGACTGCATGGACAAAACTTTCCATAAACGGCGACTTCTGTGCGCGGCTGCCAGACTCCTGAGTTGTTTTCTGAGCCGCACACAGGTGCCGACTCTGAAGGAGCTGGACGCTCGAGTCAAACGAAATCAATCAATCGCCAGTCAAACGCTGAAGTCGTTTCACCGGCATTCCACGGGCGCGGGGGCACATTTCTGCCGCGGCGGAAAGAGTTATCCAGATAACAAGAGTAACTAGCTGGCCGAAGCTTTCAAGCGACTGGCGTGATTGCTTTTAATTCAGTTTATACGCTGGAGAGGGAGAAATGAGAGATCAGGGAACGTTTCCAGGGACGTTGCAATTTCGAGGCGGAAAGTAAAGTATGCTGAGAGAGAGGGAAAATAAATGGCATAGCTACGGTCTGATAAGACGATACTGGACCTTCCTCCACTTCTCCAATGCAGCCTCCAAAGCCCTTGATCTCCCGTCCAAGCTCTGACATTTGAGATCTGAGTTTTTTTTTTGTTTAAAGAATGTTTTATGAAACAGGCAACGCAAGAGCAGAGAAAGTGAAAAGAAAATCATTTGTGTTGGCAACAGGGTGGATGCTACTGTAACATGTACTTGACTTGAGTAAATTTAGATGACACCGAGGCCTGAGTCGAAAGGGGAGGCAGATGAAAATGTTGATCAGCACTGAGAAAGAAAACATGTTTATCTCAAACGCTGTTGCTCAATGACCACATAATGTGGTGGGTCTGGTACCAAGGAGGGGAAGCAGCTGAACTTCTGCTGGCCAGTTTCCGATGTCTGTATATGTAACAGATTATATTATGAGTGGTTTACAAGAAAAATATATTAATGCCTCAAACCTCAGAACAAAAGAACGCACTTCCCAGATAGGAAAGGAAATGAGAAAAATAAAACGTCCAAGGCAATTTCTTTGACATTACTGTCGTAACAAGGCTAGGTGGGCAGTGTGAGAACAGAATGTTCTCTGTGTGTCTGCTCCATCTGTGTTAAACTGTAAGTCACACATACTTGGCCTCTCATTCAGGTATTTGTGCAGTGCAGACATCAACAACTGTGCCATTTAAGGCCCTAAAATAAGCTCTCCGAGGCGTCCAAGCAGCAGAGCACCTAGCGCTCACGGGTGTTGAGAGTCATAAGCCAAGTTTTGAAGAAATGAACAACTCTCTGTCCTCGGCGGCCAATCAATAAAATCAAATAGTGACTTGAACAAAAGCGATTACGAGGCATCTGGGAATTTGGAGTGCAGCCGAGCAAATTAGAGCAGCGCTTAGACAGTGATTCCTCGAGTCTTTACACAGTAAGAAGAGAGAGGACTGAGAGTCATCTACAGCAGAGAAGCGGTGAAGTGATAGAGATGCCGTCTGGTGCCCCAAGGCTACCTCACTCATTCACATAGGACGATAAACCGCCACAGAGCCCCGTCAGCTTGTTCACTTGTCCTCATTTCTCTAACCTTTCCATCATGCGCTCCTTCATTTTCCTGTCAAGTGCTCTCCTGATGTTTCGCCGGGGTGTTTGTTTTGTGCGGTCTCGGCTCTGTTGAAGTGCACCTAAATCAAAGCGTGTCGTCTTCCTGATAATCTACGCTCACTGGTGTCTCTATATTTTATTGTTTCTGCAGGTTGTGAGACTCTTATCTGGCAAGTAGCATGGGGATCGGCCTGTGTACTGACAACACAGAAAGTGTGCCTTATTTATATTATGTCTATCGTGTAGAGGGAGGCAGCTTGGGGCGATCGATGACGATCCTCTCTAAGTTTAGAATGCCACAAAGTAAATTGCCGACAGATGTGAGACCGCATGCTTGCACGGCAGACATACAGACAGGGGGCTGACATTGTATGGCCAGACGAAACTGTGGAACTGTGGAGATCACAACAGTGTTTATGGTGAATCACTCAGAGGGCGCACTGCAAGGCTTTTTTCACTGTACTGCTCTGGAAAGACGGGGAAACAGTAAAGGCCTCTCAGTGTTTTCACTTTGATAGAGACAAAACAAGTTGGATTTGATCACTGCCACTGTGCCTCTGTATGTTTTACAGGCTATGGAGTCTGTCATAAACACAGGCAGACCAGTTAACTGTGACCCCACTATAACCACAGACTGTGTGCAGGACAGTAAATAGCAGTGGGTGGCAGCTTACATACAAACTCTTCTATAAACAAACGCTGACATATATCCCCTTCAACATAATATGAGCATGTGCATCTATGTGTGTGCGTGCACACACGTAGCCATTTGAGGGATCATTAGAGAGGAATTGTTTTTATCTCATGCTACTATCTGTTACACAGGCCGTTAGGTGGGTTGTAGAAGTCCTTTAGCCAGAAAAGTGTGGCGAGACGCCACTACATTAACTTTTCCACGAGTTTAGCAGAAAACCTCTGAAGCCTGAGGTAACAACTACAGCTCAACTACAGCTCCATTGTTTGAGAGAGCTTGTGACACAAGCCCGCCTTTGATCAGTGGCTATGCATAGTTAAACCTTTGATAGTAATCTCACTCCATCAAACACATTAAAGTACCTCACAGGGAATCAATTGCTGACGGCGGGTATGGAACCGGGACAATACAGGGGGAAAACGAGCTTTGTGAAAGAAACGAGTGAGAGGGATCAATCCATTACACATTTCTTTGAGCAACAGCTTGATCCCCCGCAACGCAAACATAAGGGATATGTGGGATATGAATGTGTGTTCACTGAATATTGCCGTGTTTTTACTGTATTGTCTGAAAAGTTACACAGAGTTTCTGTTCTCTTCGTTTCAGGCTGAGCATGGGGAGAGAAGGAGTCTCCACGATGACGGTCTTTCTCACTCCGTGGCTGCCCTTCCTGCTCCTCCTCATTCTTCCTGACGGCACCTTGTCCAGCGACTGCCCAAATGACTGCCTTTGCTCTGCGCCAGACTCCATCTTGTGTTTCCTGAGGCGCTCTTCTGTCATTCCCCCGGGACTTCCACCATCCACAAAAAGCCTGTACCTCTTCTCCAATGGCATTGAGGGTTTGACAACTGAGGACTTTGATGGTCTGACTAACCTAGAAATGCTTGACCTCAGTCAAAACAAATTAACTGAACTTCCTGAACGTGTGTTTGCACACTTGACCTCTTTGAGAAACCTGGACCTGTCATCCAACCAGATCACCTACATTTCAGAGGGAAGTTTCCAGGGTATGGCACTGCTCGAGCGCCTTTATTTGTATAGCAATCAAATTGAGACAATTCACCCATCAGCCTTTAATGGCTTGGAGCACCTCTTGGAACTCAAACTGCAGGGAAATCACTTGCAATCTTTGCCGGCTCTCTCAATGCCTCAACTGTTGCTGCTAGACCTACGCTACAATGTCATACCCACATTAGGTCCGTCAGACCTCCAGACCCCAAATTTAGAGTCACTCAAGTTGGGTAGAGTGGGGCTCACCAGCCTAGATAAGGAGCTCATAGGTAGCTTAAAGAACCTCCACGAACTGGACATCTCAGAAAACCAACTGCAGAGCTTTCCAGCAGTGCTTAAAGAGACCCATGGACTGATTCACCTCAGCCTTGCTGGGAACCCAATGGGTCCTCTCAAGGTTGATGACTTTCAGAACCTCGGAGAACTGCAAGAGCTGGATATCAGCAGCCTCAGTCTGCAAGGCCTCCCCGAAGATCTCCCTCAGCACTTGCCCCACCTCAGAAAGCTCACCGTGGCAGAGAACCCGTTCAACTGCCTCTGCACCCTAGCATGGTTCCCAAGATGGCTGAGATCCCAGAGCATCACCCTGGAGAGAACAGAGGAGACCCGCTGCCACTTCCCACTCACCAATGCTGGAAAGGTATTAGAGAGACTAGAGCACAGGGATTTTGGCTGCCCCACCACGACAACAGTCACCACTAGCACTGTCAAAGCTACTACTACTCCAACTATTCCTGTCACTACCCTCCCAAGTACTACAAAGGCTATTCCAGTTCCCAGGGCCAGTGACAACCCCAGTGACCCCCCACTGCCCCCTGTCCCCGCCACTCCGAGTAGCAGCAGTGTGGACACAGATGAGGATCTGCATTTCTGTCCTTCACACACTTGTCTGAATGGAGGTACCTGTCATTTGGACCAGCATGGCCAAGTGGAGTGCACCTGTCCACCTGGGACCTCAGGTACATATTGTGAAGTTCAAAACAATCAACCGCCTTCACCAACTAAAGATGATATTCCCATGGCAACCGTCAGCATGGATACAACAGACATCAGCTCACACCATGCAACCGCCACATCAATCCTCCTGGACCTTCACCGCTACATCGAAATGCGACCACGCATCCGGGGAATACGCCTGACCTACCGCAATCTCTCCGGACCCGATCGCAGGCCAAATCATCTCAACCTGCCAGCAACTTTCCCAGAGTACAGACTCAGAGGCCTGAACCCCAACTCCACCTATACGGTATGTGTCAGTCCACTAGGCGCCCCTACTGGCGCAGACAGCGCCTGCATAGAGGCCCAAACAGTGGCTGAGAGTGTCAGGGGCCACGACGCACAGTTTGATGACCAGAAGCTCACCACCATGCTGGTGCCTGCAATGGCGATCTTGCTGCTACTTGTACTCATAGCAGTCGCAGTGGGGGTGGCCTGCTATCTTCGCAGGAAGCGGGCCAAGGGCCACCTGAACCTCGACTGTGAGCCCTCTCAGCTAGAGCTGGACGGAGTCAAGACGGGCTTGGACAACGGGGCGCTGCCTCAAAAACAGCCCCAACTCATGATCCCCGAGCCCGCCGTGCAGAACGGCAATCTGGAATACGAGGTGTTGCTACTACAGGATCACTGCACTTCAAATAACAATACGTCGTCACACAAGCCTTCCTACTTTTGACACGACTTTTCAGAGATAAAAAGAGGATTTTTATTCTTTCACTCTCTTTCCTCTCCGAGGATAAACAAAGAGAGCAGCAGCTGCTGTTGTGAGGAGAGGAGGACAGAGCATCAGCCAGCCAATGAGCAAAGAGGAAACTGGACACATGGCTCTAGAGCAGTTACCCTCCGGATGTCTGAGAAGACGTTAAACAAGTTCAAAAAATGTTCTTTGGACTCAAAAGAAAAAAGCATTCAAAGTGCCTCTTCTCCATGTACGTGCTGCAGCCTGCTTTAATAATGTTTCCTCATTCACACTGCTGGACTGGTAAATGGCAGCTCCCACGCAGGGATGCTGGGACTGCTGGTGAGGTGTCTTTGCCTGAGAGTTAAGGGACAGTGTGACCCCATTCCCTCCTTCATCTGCTCATGAAGGAGAGCGCACAAAAAGTGGGGTTGGTCTGCCTTTCCCTCCCACACAATCGCCCAATTTAAGACTATCAGCAATCGTTTTTGCTGCATGTTAAACTCCTCAGTGCTACCCCAAAGGGATCAGTGCTTGCTGTGAATGACACCAAATGAAGTTGTGCAGAGAAAATAGCTGATGCTTGTATCGCTTTATTTGGCTGTAAAATTCTTCTGATTTTGTTTTTTGTACGTATGTTTTTTTTATACCTGAGTCTTTTTTTTTTAATTGTGCAACATTGTGACTGTTAACAGCCCTCTATAACCTACCGCCCCCCACCTCTTGTGACTAACAGACAAAACAGCAGATTAAAATCTTTGAAGATTAAAACTCGTTTGGTACGGTCAAAGTCAATCAAAAGGCTTTGCCCCGACAATGTCAGACAGTCTAAGTAGTTCTGAGTCTGGACAGACTCAAGACTAAATCCCCTCTGCTCGATTCTGAAGCACTCAGCCTCAGAGCTGCACTAAGTCTCAACCAGTTGAGACCTTGCATTAATTACAACAAGCGCTCACATGACTACACTATACCACAGCAAAAGAAGACTTTATTTATTATTTATATTCCCTGCAAGGGAAACTTTTATCTCTCGACCACAACTCACATACAACATGCGACTTGGCCTGGCCCGCAAAAAGCAAACAGTGGTTGTATATTGTGTTTCCTTTGGGTAAAAATAGTCTGCTCGGTGCAATGCTGTGCACAATTTCTCCTTGGCAAAGAGGGTCCTTGTTTTGCTCACTTGACCCTTTCCAGACTATAGAGAAGCCAGATGCACAGCGCAGCAAACATCGGTGTTTATACTGTTGTGCAGAGAACAATAAGACTTGCTAAGAGCGGGATGCGCTGTCAGGTTAGGGTTATGCTCCAGAAAGAATGCTAAGATCCAAATCTGTGAATATAGGCTTCAGAAGGACTCAAAGTAACCTTGTTTGAGTGTGTGACTGTGTGTGTGTGTGTGTGTGTGTGTGTGTGTGTGTGTGTGTGTGTGTGTGTGTGTGTGTGTGTGTGTGCCTCAAGATGTCAACTTCAGTGATAATGAAAGCGCATGTCCCGTCTTGTGCAAAGACCCGCAGACATCAAGTTACTATCAGTTTCCCCCTCTCTGTGCCCGCATGCCTTGGAGTACATTAAGGCCCAAACAACTCTGCCTATAAGCAAACACACCAAAGACACATCTGTGAATGTCTGTGAAGTCATCTGCCTACACTACAGTTTTCCCCACACGCAATCAAACACTATTACATGCGAACACAAAATGCTTTGACAAACCCACTCGTAAAACAATGGAGCAATGCAACTGGAATATTTGTCTGTAAAATAGAATACATTGAAGATAACCACAAATGTTTTCAGTGTGATTGTTGAATTTTCCCTGTTTACTTTGGGAAGCTCTATGTTGTCTTTTGTTTCTTTTTTTAAAAAATTCTGTGAACTTATTTGTACAAGTGGAAAAGTGATATTATCATTAAATGAATATCCAAAAATGAAATGAGCTGAGCTGCTTTTTTTCTTCTTTTTTTAAGTTTCTTATTTGCTTATGTGAGGAAGGATTAGATTGACAGGCTAAAGAGGGATTGTTTTAACTTCCTCCTCTTTCAAGTCATCACTCAGCAGGTTAAGCAGGATCACAGGAGGGGGAGTCCAGAAAAGGGAGGGTGAGAAGGGGACAAAGGTATAAGTGCAGGTATAATTATGCAGGGTATTAAAATTTCCCCCACAGAAGTTTTTGTGTGGTTTTGTGTCTGTGTGTGTCTTTAATATTTGTGCAAACTAACGTCATAAGTGGTTCTAAGCCTGGCTCTAAGCTCCGACAATGAAGTGTGTGCATATCAGACTCTCGCTCTCTTTTGAACTCAACGTGTTCGCATTTGATCATGTAGCAGACATCTGAGGCTGTTTGAAAGGTCTATCCATCCATTATCTTATGTCAACACATGCAATCTGGACTCCCCAGTTGAAACACATGAAACTCGGATAGATACGTGCACAAACTCCACACAGAAAGGCCCTCGTTTGGACTGGTCTTAAAAGTCGGGACAAACCAAAGTATAGGACGGAGAGAAAAAGTCAAGGCATCTTCACAGCATTCCCAATTTATATGCAAGGAAAAATGCCACTATAACCTATCCAACAGTTCACTGAAGACCACAATTGTCAACCTCACGCTGGCACTCGATTAAAGGTCAGAAATTCCTCAAAGTACTCTGGACTCATTATCTGTAAACAAAGAAGGTCTGTAAGAAATTGGATGGCAATCCATCAATGCTGAGTTATTTCAATCTGGACGTGAGTGACTGACCAACCAACGGACATATTCCACATGCATGGCTAGCCCTCGAGATGATTTCCAAGATGGCAATAACAAAACATTTCCACATTGCCGCAAATACAAATATGTCTTCCATTCCCTGCGCGATGTTTTCGACAAAACACCAACGAGCCCAATTTTCTTTTTACAAGGACGTTTAAAGTGCGCTTTCAGTAGGCGAGCGGTCTTGAAATTCTCCCCCACCAGCAGTGAGCTGGAGGCAAAACGGAAAGAAAGATTATGATTGAAAACATCTCAGGTTAAGGTCGTAAGCTGCGGATGACTCACTGGTCTGAGCCTAATGGCTGAGCGTTGTTTGCGAACCCACGCAGTAAACAGGCTGACCACCCATGCGCTTTATAGGTAGGAAGCCGGTGGGAGACTGATGCAGCATGCACGCAGACGCGGCCACACCCACAAACAAATGCTCCGACAGGCCGGCCAATGGCTGGGAGCGGCTGTGCAGGGTCCCACGCTACCAGCGCAAACACATAAAACAGCAGCGATCCTGTCATGCAGGCACTGCTGCTCACAGTGAGCAAACTTCCTATTGAAATAACAGGAGAAACTGAGCACCCCGCGGAGATCCACAGCCTTTCACTTCCTTGGCCTTCCCCTAACGTTTTAGCCTCCATGTGTCCCGAATTACTCTTTTTTTACGTCCCTTAATCGAATTTATGCACGTTCTTACGTCGTAAAGGAGACTTTCGTTTCAGCCAAGTAAAAAAAAACAAAACAACAAAAAAGGTAAAGGGTGGAAAAAAAACACATCGGGTGAAATGTGAGTATTTATCTGTACCGGGGAAGGGCTCCTGGTGAGGAGCCAGATTAAGATATGGAGATGATGTCAGATAAGAGCAATGCCTGCAGCTGAAAGAATGTGAGCACGCTCTCGGTCCGCTCTGGCCAGCCATCTGCAAATGTTCATGTATGTGGATCAGAAAAAGAGAAGGGGAACAGAGAGAGAGAGAGTGTGTGTGTGTGTGTGTGTGCGTGTGTGTGTTTTTCTTCTTTCCTTCCATAAAACAGTCCCTCTTTTCTTCCCCTGACTTTAAGAGAAACCTGGTCCCTGGATACGAGCCAGCTTTGACGCTCAGTCTCGGCCCGCGCTATCAATGGCCCCTATTGTAGTTTCAAGGGAGATTTTCTCTTTTTTTTCACAATTATTAACCCCCCCAAAAAAAGCAAAAAAGAAAACACACAGAGAATTACTTGCATAAATATTTTTCATTCCCTTCCTTCTCTTCTCCTCTCTCTCTCTCTACTTCACCCTACTTTTTGTTTCCAATTTGCTTCCAAGCTCTGCGGCAGCCAAGGACAATGTGTTGTAGCGCAGGGTCATGCGGCTGCCAGTAGCGCTTGCGTTTCCTCCTCGGTCGTACATTCAGACGACCTTTTCTTCCTCCCTCTCTCTCTCTCTCTCTCTCTCTCTCTATCTCTCTCCCTCTCTCTCTTTCTTTCTGCCTCTTCTGTTTTTCATCTCCCAAACAGCGCGACTGCCCACACGCGCACGCATCTGACCTCCCGCTAACCTCGAGCCGTCTCCCCAACCACGGCCGAGAGCGTCTACAGTCAGCAGTTGGGGACATGAAATCGACTGCGCGAAAATCACAACATGAGGCCTGTCATTTGCTGTGAAAGGACGACGCACAAATAACTGACTGGCATCTTACACGCTACACACTCACACACACACACACACACACACAGAGAAACGAGCGAACTGCTTTAACAAATGTCTCTCCTTCTGCCGACACGAATCGTAATTTTTCATTTTTTATTTTTGAGCCGCGCATGGTTTCTGCGGCGCTGCAACACGCTTAAAAAACAAGTGCCGGGGTTGAGAAGGAGGGACCGCAGCACCGGGGAGTGAAAGGATAGAAAAGGAAAAGAAGAGCTGAGTAGAGAAAACACACCACCACTTTGTTTTTGGAACCTGGTTCCCTGGCTCCGGCTCTTGGCCCTCCGCGTGTTTCCCTACGGCGCTCCGTCCAACTCCCCTGCCCCACATCCCTCCTTCCCTCCCTCTAAATCTTCCTGAGGTACTAATAACAGACGAAGGGTGGTGTGCCACCGGTTCCTCTCCTCCTTTACGGCTGCCAGCCTGTGCCAGCAGATGGCCGAGACGCCTCCCTGGCGAAACGCGAGCGAAGGGAAAGAAAAACAGGAACAGTTTGACTTCGGTTAGTTCCTGGCAACATTCATTAGCAGAGACACATGCAATTCATTTCACGTGGATTATTAGATCTAAAAACAAACAGCGGTGTCACTTCCCCCGGTGCAGATGTTTTCTTTCCCTCGTTTCGATGTCTTTTTCAGTCATTGTCTCTCCTCTCAGTAGAATAAACTGACCGACCCCCCGCATTTCACATTGGAAATGAACAGCCTAAGCTGGTAGGTAAGTATCGCATAATAGAAGTGGATGAGGTTTATAAATATGTATAAATACAAGTCTATTTTGGTTAAGCCCGTAGCATGAGCCAAATAAGAAGCTGCCAAAGGCCATATCCATTCCTTGGAGGCCCAATGAGTAAGTGGGGGGGCTTATATGAGTCTGAGGCTGTTTGCACAGATCAGTTTAAGCTTTGTTCTCCAGCACCACGAGCTTCATCCATCGCAACTACCCAGAGGGAGATTCCCAGGGCGCTATCTTTTTGTTCCTCAAACCAGGTTTACCTTCTCCGGGTATCTCCAGGGTCCATGAACATGCAGGCTTAGGCCGATTGGAGACTTTAAATTGCCCCAAGGTGTGAGTGTGAGAATGAATGTTGTGTGTCCTGCGATGAACTGGCCATCTGGATAGGCTCCAGAAGACCCCTGCAACAAGAGCTATGCTTCCACGACAGGTATTCACAAAATGATAGCAATATTGGTATAATTCAAAGTACATCTAAAGTACAACTGCTACTTGCAGCTGTTATATGAGATGCAATTCTCATAAAGTCTGTTCTCACAATCTCCCATAATCACAGTAAAATCTTGTCCCGCAAGACTCAACCTTGATTGATGATGGCCATTCACATCATTTTGCACTGCCATGGTTCATGGATTAGTTCAAATAAAACACATGAAGAAAAACTTCAGTCTCCTTGTCAAGTGAACTGGTCACACGACATGTCACATCCAGTGACAAAAGCGTATCCATTGCACTGTGCACGTGTTTTAGATTCTTAAGAGGTTTTTGCTACATGTAGTGTATTTCCATTCACAGATTTATATTGCAACGTTGAGGTTATTTCTATGGCCAATGTGAAAGCACTTCAAAGAAGATAAGATTCTGAATGGATGGATTTCATTGTGCTGAATATTTAAGCTTCAACTCACATGGACCCCGACGCATGAGTTATTACTACACAAAGGCTGGGGAAAGTCTTTGGTGTAAAGCAGCGGAAAGGAAGTCCTCCCAAGTGCAACGTGTTGAAAGAGTCAAAACTAAATATACATAAATGGGGAAACCAGAAGTGGAGAGACCAAATGATCCAACCACTGTTAGATAAGGACGAGAGGATGGAAAGAGTTGGACGATCGGAGCGATGATGAAATGTGTGTGTGAGTGTGTGTGTGTGTGTGTGTGTGTGTGGTGGTGGTGGGGGGGGGGTGAAAGGAAGGGACAGCGTCCAAGCTGAGTCACATTCACCAAGAAGCCTCTCCGTCTTTGGAAATGTACTGCAGAGAGGTACTGGGGGGGTCGTTCAGTGTGTGTGTGTGTGTGTGTGTGTGTGTGTGTGAGTGTGTGTGTGTGTGTGTGTGTGCGTGTGTGTGTGTGTGACAGCAGCCGAGTTTAAGAGCACCTAAACAGAACCGCCTGTCACCCCTGGAAGGCAACCCACTGCTTCTCATTCTCAAGGAATGAAGGGACAGTGGGTGGGGGATTTTTATTTATTCCGGAAAAAAAAAAGAACAAAAAAATATCTGCAAACAAGTATTAGGGTATTAAACAAGAGAGGACGAGGGTGGAAACGGACAGAGGAAGGGCTGCTGAGGGTGCCCGGGGAGGTGAAGCTGCTCGGCGATGCAGCGTGCCAGAAGACTTAAGCCCCAATAAGCTCCCTGTGACTGGAAGACGAGGCTAATAGCTCATGCGTGTAGAAATCATTTAAGATAATCAAATCCAGTTTTTCTAGGGTAAGCGCGTGTAAGAGCGGCTCAAAGCTGCTTCTACTTTTAACTGGCAGCAGTGCATCATTTCTTGGACCATTGTTTCCCTCATTTGAAACACACTAAAACAATTTGGACCCAAAATGAGCACCGATGGGGAGAGTTTAGCTCCCAAATTAAATTCCCTTGAGGTCGACAATTAGGGAGTCGGAACGACGCGGCGCCCATCGTGCTGAAGTCACCATTAGGGCCTCGCTGCGGGGCCAGAGGGCAGCAGTCTGGGACGCGGCTCGCCCCGAGCAGGGTCGCTTACCTCGCGTGGCCCTCTGAGGGAGACCAGCTGTGACGGGAGGTGATGACGGGCCCAGCAGATGTTTCGCGGGCCTGTTAGTCAGAGACATCACAGGCCGCTCGGCAGGGCGACTGTCACCAACTGTCGCCGCGGGAGCCCCCCGAACTCACGCCATGCTTTCTAGTTTTCAAAGCAACAGGGCCGCAGAGCGGTGTTTGGTCTGCGCACTGTTTACGGACTGGAGGTGGGACGGCGGGTTTCTGCAAAAAGCGACTGGCGACTCGTCTACATTTTCTCCGGCCCCTCAGAAACGTATGTAAGTAAAGCATGGTTTAGAAATGTGTGTAAATATGAGTCTGTTCTGGTTAAGCTTGTGGCATGGGCCAAATAAGAAGCTGCCAAAGAACATATCCATTCCTATGGGGCCCTGTATGTGTATGAGTGAGTGTGTGTGTGTGTGTGTGTGTGCGTGTGCCCTGTGATGGACCGGCGACAAGCAGACTCCTGCATCACCATTGAGGTACAAAGCGGGCGAGATAATGGATGGCTGATTTCTGCAAACCGAGGAACTTGTTTCATTTGTGTCAAATCCCGTTTACACTGTGTGACGGGAACCAAAGTGACACAGTTCAGATTACCGTTAAATGAGCTGAGCTTGTCCCAGCAGCGGGAGGAGGGGGGACGGACGGTGTTTGGCTGCCAAGCAGCAGCATTGTTTGACAAAACCGGGGTATTTTCTCTTTACTTTTTGTTTTCGAACGCAGGTTGGGACATTTTCCAGCGCTGTTTGTGGCGACACAACTGAACCGCTTCCTAGCGTAGCCGAGCGTATTTTGAGCCCCGGCCGTCCCGGACATTAACCGCAGCGTTGTCACGAAGCAAAACCAAAAGCTGAAGGAGAAACGAGGCGAAATGTGAAGTTTGAATGTAAAGACGTGCAACGTTTTCAGCATAGCTACGGCGCACGGAGACCTAAAGACGGTGTACGCAAAACCGGCCGAACTGATCACATTTGGCATACCAAACTGCGTCCGGCATGAACTGTGCGCATTCCCGAGAGCAGAAACAAAGGCCGGAGCGTCGTTATTAAAACAACGCTGCTCCACGTCTTCACTGCGTCTTACCACATCGCCAGAGCTTCTGCTGAGCCAGCGGAAAAACACAGGCATGCACGTGAGGGTCCGGACGGAGGGGCCGCCTGGTTGCTTGCCTTGTCCGCTGTACACAGTAATGCAGTCAGGTAAGCCGTTGCTGAGTCTGGCACGCTCCACAGCCGTCGTTTCCTGCGTGTTATTTTGATTACGGTGGCTTCCCGTTGCTGTAAAATTGCACCGTATGGCGAAATACTCATTACAAAAAAGAGCCGTAAAAACTACAGCTGGGAGCCCCGATCTACATTTTTTCGATACGAGCCGCACGAGGCATCCGTAGCGCATACTGGAATCCATCTTGATGTGAGAAAAACCAAAATTAGAACTAATTTAAGACTTAAAAAACCATCTCTCCCCGTGCTTACTCATTTCTTTCTTCTTCTTCTTCTTCTTCTTTCAACAGCACCGTAACAGCCATACGAGCTCTAAACCGTCATCCGCTGTCTCCTCCCCATTCCTCATTTCTCCGGCCGCATCCTCAGAGTCAGGGTACCCGCAGAGGCGACACATCCCGGCGCTGCTGTGCAGCGGCCCGGGGGCCAGGCGCTTCGGGGGCCAGGCCCCTGACACATCTCCTATAAGGCGCTCAATCAAACACCGCTGTGTACACATCCTGTGCCGTGTATACACATCTGCAGATCCCACACTGTTTGTGGCCAGAGCTTCTGTGTAATCTCAGGCCGGGCCGGGCCGGGCGATGCTCGTGTGTGTGTGTGTGTGTGTGTGTGTGTGTGTGTGTGTGTGTGTGTGTGTGTGACGTGGGTGGGCACCTCACGGCCCGGGAGAGAAAGGGAAACATTCCAGCCGAATCAATCAGGTATGCGGACGCATTTCAGGAAATAAAACACCGCCGCCCTGGGATGCATGCAGCCCGGGATGGTGTGCGTTATTCGTTGTTCAACTATTCCTACATCCCCGACACGTGTGTGTGTGTGTGTGTGTGCGTGGCGAGTGGAGGGTGGCGACAGGCACGGATTACGTGGCTGTAATCCTTTTCATCACAGTAGGTGCTCGCGGTGTGTCTCCGCGCTAGACAGCTTGATTTACGCACACCTCTTACAGGACCCGGGGAGCCACCCCCCCCCCCCCCCCCTCTCCCCCCGCCTTCTGAGCATGTCTGAGTGGATTAGGTGGTACAAACACACTTTGTTTTAAGAGACTTCACATATCGTCCCGCAGACAAAAGTCGGAGAAACTTCAAACAGAGCTCCGGACCGGTAAGGGAATTGTCTCGGAGGAGCGTGAGGAGGGTGTGAAGTCGGCCCCTAATGCATCCCGGCACAGAGATCGACTTGGGTAATCCACATCAGTCACACTAATTCCATTTCCTCCAAACACACATCCACAACTAGTCCAAACACAAGTGTTCGGGGAACATAATGCTCGTCCCAAACATCCTGCTGCCACACGGGCCCAGGCCAGATGACCTCTGACCCCTGCATGTGAACTCTAAGCTGCCGGAATGGACGGGTCCAGCGAACACCTGTTTGTGTCTCGCTGATAATAACACTCAGGGGTGGGGGGGGGGGGGGGGGGCTCCGGAGTGGAGTCATTACACTCAAACTCGCAAAACGCTGATCTGCTAATCCTGGCTGTGAGGAGGGTTCTGGCCAGTCACAAGTGTCTGGGTGCTGATTAGTAGTGAGCTGGTGAATGAGTAGCAGACCAGACGAAAGGCTGATTTTTACAGGCTGCTGTCTGGTAATTAGGCCACTGGTTTACATATCCGGACCTGTCGGGGCTAAACGGGGGCAAAGACACACAGACGTCCCGTTGTCACACATCTGACATCTTACAAGCCCCTTTATGAATGCAGTTGCTGTCTTGACTTCTAGACACATGAAGCAAACGCATAAACACAGTGTAGTATTTTAGTATTTTAGTACTAGAAGTAGTACTATAGTTCTTTTTCCCAGATTGCCTTCACTTTTGTTTCTTTCCTCTACCCTGAAGTCCGATCTGAAAGCTGTGCAGTCTACGGCTGCTCCTTATGAATTTTGGCTTGTTTGTGAAATCAAGAAATTAAGACAAATTCTTCGACTAGGCATGTGCAAACCTTCTAAGCAGTCTGTTTCTACTCACCGGGTAAAGAGAAGCAGAAAGGAGAAATCATTTTCCAGGGCAAGTTTTCAGTCAAGTTTTTCCTGGGCATTTGACTTTTTTCCCCTCATTTTTCATGTGTTCTTCATGACTAGAAAACTGTTCACCAAGTTTTCCAGAATGCGTGGGAACCCTTCAGTACCATTAGTGGGTTAAAAAAATGTATAAGGGACTGTTTATATGATGAATGTAGCTGTGAGCACTCTTTCCTGAGGAATGGAGTAAAATCTGTAAAAAGTTTTCAGCAATATTTCAGGATAGTCCTTTATTTTCTTTTGGAACAAATGACTACGGAAAGGTCTTGAATCTTTGTGTGTAATTTGGAACAGTTTGTGTGATTTAATGTTATTCTAATTATGGCAGGGAAATGAACTAATTATGCACGGTCACTTCTTGTTGATCTCCTCCCCCGTTCGTCCTGTTCCGTGCACTTCTGGAACCACCTCTCGGATCCCTGCAACCGTTTTAAATGCACGACCAAGAACATCCACAAAAATGTGTCTCTCAGCTGCAAACAACAATGAGCCTCTTGCACAGAAAGCGAGCAGTCGGAACGGTCACTCCACGAGATCGGCCGTATGACGCAAGTTTCTGCTGCATGCGGGCTGATTTTCATCAAACCATCAACCAAAAGGATTTGTGGTAGGTTTTGGTCAATGATGGGCGGTAATTTTAAGTATACACACTTTGTATTTCATGAGCTAAAATATGCAATAACCACCAGTTTGGTCCTTTCACTTTGGCCAGAGCTCTTCGCCGTCTCTGTATGTGCACCAGTCGCCACAGACAACCAGCTCCGGCCCAGCTCCGGGGACAGATGCCAAAGGCCACTTGCAGCCCGGCCCGGCCCGGGCCGGGCCAGAGAGGAGCCTTCTCCTCTGGGAGGAGGATGGAGGGTGGCGTGCCAGGCTGGGTAGCGCAATGGTCACTACGGCACAGTGAGAAAGAAGCCGCCACACAAGACAAACACAAACAGGGACGCCCGCCGGGCAGGCTGACGCCGCGTGCCTGCGTGGGTGCCTGCCAGCCCGGGCTGTGGCCTGGGGGGAGGAAGGGAGGATGGGAGGGAGGGAGGGAGGGGGGGAGGGAGGGAGGAGGGGGGGGTGTGGGCACGGCTGGTCTGCACCCCGGTAGGAGCCCCAAATCGGCACATTGGCCCCAGTGGAAAGTCTGCCTCAGCTCGCGCACTGTGGCTAACAGAAGGTAGCGATTCACCAGACCCCCCCAGCTAATGTAGCCATCACTTCCCGGGCGACCGCAAGCTAAATGTATCCTCCATGCACAGCAGAAAATAGAATAACTCCGGGGAGGGTGAGGAGAGCCGGCAGGGAGGCTGATATAGAGACATTAAAGCAGGGGGCGTGGGGGGGGGTTGAGAGGCGGGAGAGGTGATGAATGGACGAGAGAAGTATCGCGGCTACGACTGCGTGACCAAAGAAGGAAGCGAGTTAATGAAAAAGAGGAATTAATATGGAGGGTGAGATAAGGCGCACGCGGAGAGAGAGATAGGAGCGCATTGTAGCGGGGGTCCGAGAGACTGATGGAGCACTTCTGTTGAAGGAGTAAACGACAGCAGACAGAGATGAAGAGAAGGGGGGTGCAGGAGGGGGGGTGGTCCTCTCCACCATAACCGCCACATATTTTCCCTCGTCAGGGATATAATTTACACGAACCCACTGAAAGGTCAGGAGCAGAGCGAGCGGTGCCAACTCCGTCTCGGCAGCCAAAGCGAGTCGTGTCTTTTCTCTCTCTCTCTCTCTCTCTCTCTCTCTCTCTCTCCTCTTCTTTGACTCCCTTTGTGTGTCTGTGCGGCGCTCCGTCGCCGTCTCTCCCGGGCCGCGCTGCCTCCCCCAGCATCCCCGTCCCTTCCGCTCTGTTTGAGTAGGACTCGCTCCAGCCGCTGTGGATTCTCAGATCGGGACGTGCCTGCGTGTGTTCGTGTGTGTTATTCAAAGAGCGTGTGTCTTTTAGCAATCTTGGTTTCCGCAGCATGTGGTTAGCAGACAGTGGTGCTCCACGCCAGCTCGACGTCTCGCGGCCCCATCTTCATTGTGGTCAAAACGGAGGGAGAGAGAGAGAGAGGGAGAAGAAAAGACGAGCACGAGTGTGCAGCAGAGGTGGATATCATTCTACATGTGAGGCAGAAAAGGATTCAAGGCATAAAGGTTTGGTTTTAAAGGGAAAACAGAAGCATGGCGGTGCATTACACAGCTGTGCGTAGCACACACAAACAGTCCCAGCTATCGTCTGACAGCGATTAGGATTTCTTGTTTTTTTTCCTTTCTTATTTATTTATCTGCAGCCAATTTCACGCCGCAACGAGCCATGTGCTCCGCGGTGAGAAAGTATTCAGGACCCCCCCTCTCTCTCATTTCAACTCCTCTTTGCTAAATGTGTAAAACCGAGCAATGCGCGTTAGAGAGAAGGCTGTCAGAAAGCCGTACACGGTCGCCTTCGCTCGAGACAATTCGGCACGCCTCGCTCTCTCTCCCTCTCTCTCTCTCTCTCTCTCTCTCTCTCACTACAACTGGAGGACTGTGGGTGGATGGCAGAGGCGCTTTGTTGTGGGTGCGTGCCCAGGCCTCTGGATGACCAGACACCTGTAGGCCGGGCCATGTGAGGGTGAAAGTGGGGAGGGTTTGTGTAAAAAGAACAGATCATCGCTGTTGGCCAAATCACTCCAATATCGCCGCCACAAAAGCAAAGAGAATTCCCCATCAGGCAGCCATTTGCCACATGGTGGAGCATCCTGATAACGTTATCTCCAGTCAGACCCTGGAACAGCCTCCTCCAAAAATTCAAATGCACGGTGAAAATATCTCCCAAAACGCTGTGGAAACGTTCGCGCCACGTGCCAGCAGACACTGAACGGAGCGGCGCAGCATCGCTTCAAGACGCCAGAGGAGACGCAGGCGGGTGGAGGAGGCAGGGGCTGGGCGAGCGCGTTCGCTGGTGGCCCATCGCGGGGAGGATGCCGGCTCGCAGCTGCGGGTCGCCCCGCGCCTCCACAGCAGCGCTGGAGCGTGGACGGGCCGCCATGGCCAGGATGTGTGGGGAACGGCGAGGAATAATACAGGCCACCTCAGCGGCACACGTGTGTATGAAGTTCCATCGGCACTCTGTCCATCAAGCCCCGTGTTGTTTTCCCTCCACTGATAATGAAAGGTTCGCTGTGTTGGAACGCCAGAGTGAAAGACGCAGCGGCTCCCTGGCTTTGTCCCCTCTGGCCTTCGGAGGAACAAGCAGCCCTTTAAATAATTCTCTCTCTCTCTCTCTCTCTGCGGGGCGTCTCTTTTCACTCCGGGCCCCGGTCTTTCGGTCAAACGTGTTTGCCTAAGGTGCTTTGTGAGGGAGCTGCTCTTTCACCCGCACTCCGAGACCTAAACCGCACAAGCTTGTAAAGAGACTCAGTGGAAAGGAGAAACAGCGGGACAGTAAACATGTAGGTACAAAACCGAGGGGGTGGGGGGGGGGGCTGTACAATGTCCGTATTGACAAAAACTGCTTCCTGGTTTGGAAAACACGGACATAAAGAAAACAGCTGGTTAAGGAGAACGCGATGACGAGCTGAGCAGGAATCCTACAAAAGCATAAGAGTGGCATTCATAGTGTTTGTATTCGAGTGTCCCATCTTGTTAAAGTATCTCCTCTGCGGGACACATGGCTAAAGGAGGACATGGATGATTTAGTCTAAGTCACTCCACCTGACAAATCCCGCTGAGTGATGATGAATGCTGTTTGGCGACGGTCTGTGTGCGCTGAAAAACCGGGAGGGAAATGTACAACATGCCCGGGCATGTGTGTGTGTGTGTGTGTGTGTGAGTATAGAGTGGCATGTGGACCAGGTCTGCGTATGGGTGACCGATCCAGCCCGCTGCTGGGGGTGCAACTCATGGTCGGGCAGCTGTGTGAGGGACACCTGTGCCCCGCATGCCCTCGACTCATACGCACACAAAGGCATGAGAGGAAAATGAGGACGGATGAGGACAGGAACCACTTGGAGGGGACTTTGGCAGTGGGGGCCACGGGTGAGAAAATCCATAGAATTAATGGGGAAACAGCACACAGCATATCTGCGGGGCTGTTCGCCCTGCACCAGTGGTTTGCAGCTGGCAGGTCCTTCCTCCCGTAAAAAATACAAACAACACAAAAATTAAACAGCTGTTGTTGATCTGTGGCAGCTGAGGCGATATGAGTGTTTTAATGTGTTTTAGAATGCAGTGTAAAACAATTTCTCTTAATTAACAACCAAGGCTTGGCTTTCCTCGTCATCTTTTTGTGGTCAGGGGGAGAGAAGTACAAAAGATCGCACGGACACAATGGAGGACTTACGCTCCCAACTCTTACAGGATTTCTACCTCCTGCTTGTCCCTGACTCTTCCGTACCGCCCCCCCTTTCGCCCAGCCCCCAGCCTCGCACAAAGCCGCCATACAATAGCCGGCTGACTAATTGACCTGGCTGAAATAACGTTAGCCGGCTTCAAACAGAGGACATTCAGCTGATGTGAGAGCAGGAAAGTACCACAGAGGTTTCTTCAAGAGCGCGCAGACTAAAGGCCGACTGGTGCTCTCCCCGAGGGTCCTCCACCTATTCTTCTCTTCCCCCCTACTCCAGCTTCCTGGGCACAATGGGGGAAAGTATTATTTCCTGGCCGCCATCGCCTCCCACAATTCTCCTACCAATTACATTTTGATGAATTTCCTCTAATCTGCTTGCGCCGAGTGCTCTTGCGGCGGCGCAAACACGTCCTTGTGCGGGACAGGGGGGAGGGGGAGGGGGGGGGGGGGCCGTGCAGGTGCAGGCCAGCCTTTGTCCCGCACGCAGATGAAAGAGGGTAGAACTCCTAGGAGCGTCGTCCGGGCCTCCGTCTGGATCCCTCTCGACATTTTTGCACACATAAATAACGCGTTCCAGCCAGCGTGCCTCCTCCGGTGCATGGACGTAACAGTAATGCAGCGAGGCAGCGCGAGTGTCCAGTCACATGACCACTCACACACACACACACACACAAGCACATGCAGACTGGGAGCAGCGGCACGCCTCGGCACTTTTCCCATTAAACTAAGCGTGGCGTATTACTCCTGCCTCACTGACACTGACATGTTTCCACCGTGTGGGCAGACAAATAGGGCCCACATGGGAAGTGACATCAGCCCGGAGCACATGCGGCCCACCTGCCTCCGACCAATCGGGGAGGGGGAGCCTCTCCGAGAAAGAATTTCCTGCCGTTTGCCTGGTCGGAGAGCAGGTCTGCCACGGACGGGCCCGGGGATGGCTGGTTCCGATCATGGAAACACGATCATAAAAGATGAATACAATGAGCAGACGACGCACCTTGCCTGTTCTTTCTATTAAAGCATCGGAAAAGTGTGCTCAGTCAAGCTCTGGTTGAAAAAGAAAAAAAAAGAAGAGAAGAGAAGCTGGACTGGATTTGCTGTTGTGCCAGATGTGGGTGAGTGTTGAGATGATGTTACACAGACCACTTGCACATGGGGGGAAAAAAAAAAAAATCATTGGTCAAGATATTTAGGAGATTAGCTTTGGCATCACTGTTGGCAATCGAGATCGGCTGTCGGTTTCTGGCCTGGTTTTATTGGTGCTGATGTGAAATGAAACAATGACTGTGTTTATCAGACGCCAAGTGACTCAAATTATTGGATAGGGGAGTTGAGCCTGCTGCTCAGAACATGCCCTGAGACAGGTGCTTCACTTCAGCGACGATTCGAGCTGGGGTCGATCCGAGGTGTGATATTTTTACTCGGCCATGAGGCTGGAAAAAACAAACGCGGACCGCTCTGTTCGGGACAGATGCAGCATCGTGTAAATCACTGGAGTGACTGGGAGTTGCTCGCTCGCTGTTTGGACCCACGGTGAAGAGCCAACCCACCCGCACGTGACCCACATGTCACATACTTGTGGACTGCATGGCTTCGCAACCACTTTTGATCACGCTTAGCGTCCGTGTTGACACATCACTAAGAGGTTGAAATGACCACCAGGTTTATCTCGGTCGCATCTCGGCCCGAGCAGCCGAAGCCGGCGCATCCATCACGCGTCCGCGCGTACGAACAACGCCGACGTGGCTGCCCGCGTCGACGTGGCGGCCTCTCCGTCGCTTCATTATTCTCTGCTGGGGCCATGAGGTGTGCGGCGACGCGCCGCCAGCGGTCCCAGAGGCGGCGGAGGCGGGGGCCGGGCTGCAGGGCGGGGGCGGGGTGGGGTTGCAGGGCAGAGGAAACCATCCACTAATGGGAAACACACTTCCCTCCATCGCTCGGATCGCTCCCTCCACCACAGCCCGGAGAGCTGGCGGGCGGCCAGGAGGCGACTGGCGTCCAGAGGCGAGGCATGATTTAAAAACGGGAGCTCCGGCGTGCCACGCTTCCTGATCCTCGTGAAGGGGACAATCACGAGCCTTGTAAAACAAACGCATGTGCTGAGAGAGGGAGCTACAGAGCGAGATGAGTGGTTCCTATAGGAGCAAATCAAATGGAAAGACCATTATATGTAATCAAATGGAAAAAAAAATATATGGTGGAGAAAATGAATGAATAATTACATGGCAAATGGAGCTTTAAGGAAACCTTGACAATTTTCTCAACGTTCGTATGGAAGATTTCCTTGAACTTGCCCCTGCAGCTCCTCCAGAAATAATATCCCATTGCAATGTTACCTAATAGCTGCGTGTTTAGTCTTCTCCTACCGTCGCATCTATATATTGTGAATAATGAGCTGTTCTGTTTCCACTTTGCGGCTGTGCCAGCACGGCCCTCTTCGCATCTCTATCAGACGCTCGGTTACTGGATATCTACCCCTCTGAGCGGGGAGAAAAGTGCTGAAATGGACTTGGGATGGCCCAAAATAGTGTGAAGGCTTTTGGTAAGGCAAAGATCCCAAATGTTATTGCCAGTGAATTTTTAATAAAAGGGGGAAAAGGACATTTTTCCAGATGTTGGATAGGAGCAATGTATGCAGCTGCAAGTGCAACTCGGCCACTGTTTTTGTAAAGGATGGAAAGTGAAGTCTGACACTGTCTCAAACTCCAAAAAGCGGAGAAAGATTAGAGTGAAGTTCCAGAAGAAGAAAAAAAAAGCCGGGTCCAGGTTTGAATCATTTGAGCAATTACCCTAACGGCATTAAGACCCTCTCCACTGCCACGTAATGCAGAGCAGCTCCTCCTGACAAATCATCTCCAGTTTAGTTTTATAAAGTATAATCCAAACCATAAAAGAAAATAAAGGTGACTGGAAAGAGGGAAGGGGGAGTTAGGAAGGAAGGAGGTAGCTGAAGGTGGGAGGGAGGGATTTTTTTCTATTTTCCTTCTGTGGCGAGTTCACACAAAAGGGTCCTTCTGATCCCTGGAGTGCTGAGCACATACCTGCGGGATGAAATCAAAACCCTCTGTGAATTATATTAAATATCCCCCTGCCAAACGCTCCGCATACTTCCATGTGTTTTTACCAGTCCTGAAAGGCTCCATAAGGCTTCGCTCTAAAAACAACAAAAAAAAACACTTAATTAGAATAGCAGACACCAGCACCTTCACAAACGCTCCTTCCCTTTCGTCTGCAGGATGAGAAAAAAGCGACTAAACAGAGAAGCCGTGGGTCAAACGGTAACAGACAGGAAGTCTAATAGGTGGCCGTATAAAGATGAAGAGAGGATTCGCCGGGGGATCGGGGCAGTATTTCTTGACAGGTTTACAGGGCCAGGGGAATATCAGGACATTTGCTCTGCTAGTCCACCTCGGGGATCAGAGGAACTCTTTCAATGAGGTGCTATGGAGATGCAGGAGGTTGAAGTTGCCACATGAGCCGCCCCCAAAATCTCATGAAAGCTCACAGAAAGCCCATATAAGAGAGGATTTCAGAGCCCCCACCAACTTCATCCTCTATTCCTGATCACCCCCCCCCCCCACCCCCCACCTTTACTGAATCACAAAACAAAACCCCAAATGACTAACAGATTCCAGACGCCATGTTTCGACTGTCAGAAAGCAGGATTCAGGTTTTTGACGGAGCGTGCGGTCACATCTTTACCCCCGTACCCCCTTCTTCCCCTCCCCCCCTACAGGCTGCACCGTGATGAACTGTCAGCTTGACCCTGAGCATGTTGTTTTCTAGTCTCTCTCTCCACCTAAAAACACGTCTCTCTGCGCCAGACCCAAACAACAAAGCTCTCCTCAGTGAACTCTGAGAAAGGAGCAAGGTCAAACTATCGTTCGAACATTCTACGGCTTTTAATTTTTTTTTTTTTGGGGGGTCTGGTTTGGTTAGTGGTGCTGCAGCTGCACCTAATCCCCACAGGAAAGCCTTCATCTGGGACTGATTTTAGAGAGCCTGGGCCTGGGTTGGGGAGAAAGGGGGGTACTGTTCTCCGAAAGGGCTGCGTCTCTTCTGGGGCACAGGCCTCGTCTCAATCCAGCTGATTAAAGGGAGTTTGGCTCAATTACACCCAACGGCTGGGCCCTGCTCCCAGGCGCGACCTTGGTATGAAAACACACCGAAATAGCTCGCTGGATAGCGGGCGCGGGCACGGCCGTCGCACCTGGGAAACCACCCCACCCCCCACAGATCCACCAGCGCCAAACCCTTCTCTCTTGACAGCGAGTCTGTCAGCGGCCCTCGCCTCGCGGGGCAACGTCTTTGTGTAACCCGTGACCGGGTTGAGAAAACAGCGGGGTCGAGTCTCGAGGGACGAGGGCTTACGTCCTCTCCAATTGGCTGGGTGGATACCGGCGAGCGGCGGGTCAGAGCGATCTCTTTGAATCAGCCTCAGGAATAGGACGGGGGTACAGTGCGTGTCCGCCCGGGCCCGCACGTCTCCCTCTGTGTGCGTTCCTGTGCTCGAGGCATGGAAATATTGGCAGCGACAGGGGACGACTTCGACTTCGTTCTCCCCCCGGTGCCCGGTCACGCTGGATGGTCGCTAACGTGAGCCTGGGAGAGCTCGCCGTCAGCTTCACAGTGCCATTGCGAGCCAGTGCGCAGGCAGGCACAATCAGGGCTGCGGTGAGTCCGCGTGTGCGTGGCGAGTATGGATGGTTATCGTGACGTCGCGCGCATTTACACGGCAAGCTGGTTGCAATCGCGCCCGGTTGTAAAGTTCACTGATTGCAGCTGGCTTAAAGGCCCAATTAAACTCATTATTATAATTCAGGTTTATAGAGGGAAGAGTACGGGGAGAGGGGGTGGGGGTGGGGGGGGGCATGGAGATCCACGCTGTTCCCCAGCGTCCAGGTCTGCAGCCTGGGTGGAAAAGGGGGCGTGCGGTAATAGCTACCTTCACACAGTTAAAAACACCCCGCTCACGCTCATCACCCTCCATCCCTCCGTGTTTTAGACTCCATTTCAAACCCGACCAAAAAGTAAACACACACCCCCCCCCCCACACTCCACCAACCCTCCATTATTCTCCATCCAAGCTAAATTCCGCCCACAACCCAATTTCACTGGCTCATGTTCCTGGGCTCTTTATGTTGTGACACTCCAAAGAAAACAGTCCTACTGAATGTTGTGGACGAGCACGGCTAACCTGATACAAGCCAGCTCACTGCTCTGATTACACACCATGTTTGCCACGGTCCTTTTAATTAAAAACAGACAAGGAAGAAGAACAAATCCATCTTTATGTGCACCTCAGGCTTAGAACGACAGAAAGGGAATGCCCCACTATGGATGTTTGACTTTGAGCTTCCTCAGCTGCTCGCGCACAATGCCACATTTGAATCCATCAAGCGCAGAGCGAGAGCGCAGACAAGGCCTCCTTTTGATAATTTTGATTATGTGAGTTAGTCTTTTTCATAGCCGCTTTGACATACTTACGAGACATGTACCGAGGCAATGCTGAACTAAAACAAAATTATCCACACAAAACCCACCAAAACAAACCAGAAACAAAGAATTAAAACCCCTACGGACAAAGGGAACATGAGGACAAGCCTGACACTGGAGGAGACATGCTGAATGATGGCAAAGTGTAGCTCCACGGCCTGAAAACAATTGCGCTGCACAGCGAGACATTGAATAAATAGCAGCTCGTGTGAGCAAAAGAGCTCCAGACGTGGGCCTCTGTCACCAAGCCGTGTTGTAAAAGGCTGATAAAAGTGATAAAACAATGAGACCGAATAAATGAACATTTTGACCTCGTAGATTACCAAGAAACAGGCCAGTCATCACCCCCCGTTGATTAGGAGTCGTCAGACTTTTTTTTTAGTGTTTCTCTTAGATAAGAATAAGCGAAAAGGAAGTAGCGTTCACATTTCCTCTCGCCCTCTAACCCGAGCTCCGCTCGCTCCAGACGTCGTTCTGGATCTTCCCCGGCCGGAGGAGATTAACAGACGAGGACGGAGCCCTGGTCTGCGACAGCAGCTTGGGTCAAGAGCTCAGGCCTGACCTTGGTTCTGAGCTCTGGGAGCGAAGGCGATACGGGCGCCGAAGCAGATGTGAGCCAGGAGGCCCGGTCCTTTACCGCCATCCCCCCGCCCCTTCCCTTCTCATCTGTCATTTGATTGCCTACCTGTTTTATATCGGCAAGCATCTGGAGGGGACGTGGCCTTGGGAGTGATAGCTCTCCGACACACCATCTCGGCACATGATAGCACGCTGGAAGCGGTGCAGCGCAGGACGCACTGCAGATGGGTCAGCACACACCCAGGCAATTACAGCGGCACTTCAAATTGCTTCGTATTAAGATACAGGAAACCGAAGGGAATTTCCCCCGATTCATAAGGAACTCTGTTGATTGAATAAACCGAAAATATCGTGCTGTCTGCTGATTTACTGCTAAATATGCAGACAGACAGTGGCTGAGTAATAAGGAACGTTTAACAGCTTGTCACCAGATGAGCGGGGCAATCTAATGAAAATCTTCACATTACATGCACATTCTCCACCCGCTGCGCCTCTCAACACACCCACCACATCGCCGCAGATACCGTCTCTTCAGGCATACGTCAAGCAGCATAAACTTTATGATGAAATTAATTAATAAACTCCTCTTCCTGTGGTTTTTCACACACACACACCCATATGTATGTACGCGCTTCACGGCGGCAGGGGATTCCAGATGTCTCGTATAAATATCACACAAAAATTTGCTTTGGTAATGGGAGGCCGCGCTGGCATCAGATTTTCCCTCCACTCTCACAGACACTTGAGTCGAGTGAGACAGGCAACTATCTGTCTCACTCCGACGAAGGAGGAAGTGGAGGAGATGAAGATGAGCGCCGCACACGAGGGCAAAAAGGAGGAGGGAGAGTGGGGTTTGTTATTTAGAGCCCCGCTGTGTCAACTCCAAAATGACTCTCTCTCTCTCTCTCTCTCACACACACACACACACACACACACACACACACACACACACACACACACACACACACACACACACACACACACACACACACACACACACACACACACACACACACACACAGGCAGATTCAGAAGGGATGGAAAAAACACTATGACATTCCTCAGCTTTCCGCTTCCCTGTGGTAGTTATGGGCTAATAAAACCTTTTACTATTTACATAAATCTACGTTGTGTATCTTCACACTTTCTGCTCTCTGCTGCACTGAACGCTGGCACACAGAGTGTCAAATACCTGCGCTGAGGAACAGACGCGGGCTCTGTCCTAACATGGCCTAAATATTGAAAAGGCAACATAAAAGCGCTCATTCTGTGAGCGCTCTGCCTCCGCTGCTCTGTTTTACAGTAATAATAATGCATTTATTCAATCCACCACAGCATTCTCAAACCCTGGCACAGCCCGGCCTGCTGCAGATTGGAATGACTTGGCCCGGCGAACCTGTTTATAACAGGACGAAAATGCATGAGCTGGAGCCGACAAAGGAATCCTCACTCGCAGCCCCTTTGTTCCTTTTTCCTCCTCCATCCTTCCATTCTTGTCCTCTGCGGAGCCTGGCCACGCTCCCGCTCTCCACTGGCCCTCGGCAGCCGCGTTTGGAAAAATAAACGGAGCGACTGGAGGTCGGGAGCGCAGGGCGACAAGCGCCTGACCCTTTACACTGGCTACGGACGGGAGGAGGCAGAGCAGGCGCGTACCGCACACTCTTTCCTCCGCTGAGACAGAGAGAGGAGAGGAAGCTCTGCGTGTGTGTGTGTGTGTGTGTCTGACCCATGAAATGACAGGAATGTGGAGGGACAGTGTCAGAGCTCTGGGAGGTCTGAGCCGCCGTCCATTCACTCGGCCGACCAGCGCGCGTCGCGTCCCGCCATATATGTAAATGCCACACACCGACATCCACATACCGCACATACAAACCGCATGCCAGGCATGTCAAATCACACGGACACATACGGGGTCCCGTGACACATGACCTCCTCACCATGCTACTGAGAGTTTTAAAACACAACGCGGTCTGTGTCGGTTCGGAGAGGGGGGGGTCAGTAGTGGTTAACTGCCATGGTACTCACCCGCTGGATGTGCCGAGGGACACCGAGCTGAGCGAGGAGCTCAGCTTCCTGCTGTCCCACAGCCTCACCTCTCGGCTACGCATCTGTGTATACACACACACACACACACGCACACACACACACACACACACACACAAACACACAATACGAATAGATAACAGTCAGGCACAAATATTTAAACAAGAGCAAATTGGGTGAAACAATTACATTTAGTCGTTTTGTTGCTGTTTTCATCCAACAGGGCTACACAAGAGAAAACAAACAGTCCGGCCAAATAGAATTCATAACTTCAGCTGTGTTCTGTCCTGTGGCTCTTTTGATATCTTTGCCCGCAGACACTACAAAGACACAATTTTATGCATTTTTCTTTTGGTCACTGTTCACAGGGTAACGGTCCCAAGCGGTACAAAGTTGTAAACAAATGTAATGTGCCAACCAAATGTTCTCCCGTTGGTTACACGACACAGCAAACATCAGCAGTGTGTGCGGCCATGTTGTCATGTTGTGTGGACCAGCAGTCGGTGAATGATCAATTGATGGGCGTGATTG
The DNA here is from genome assembly GCA_029224185.1 of Karalla daura. Taxonomy (NCBI): domain Eukaryota; kingdom Metazoa; phylum Chordata; class Actinopteri; order Chaetodontiformes; family Leiognathidae; genus Karalla; species Karalla daura. The sequence continues at coordinate 10,539,066 of CM055203.1, read as the reverse complement.
ACAGCGTCTTGTCACACTTAAATATGTGATATATGAACTCGTGCGGCGTCATGATCAGTTCTGACATGGCATGAATTCATGCTATTAATATCTAGACTATTTCTTAGTTAGCTGCATTAAACTGTTGTGTTGCTGAGGGTTGCTTTGGGGGTGAACGGGAACTGTTTTGGAACAACTGCCAGGTCCGAATACAGCCTCAGAGCAACAATAAACACTGCTCCACATTCATCTGACTACCAGGAATTGACAAGGCAGTAGTGTTAGTACTAGTATAAAGGCAGAGTTTAAGTACTAGTCAAGAGGAGAGAGTCAGTAGGAGGTGAAGGAAGAATAGGGCCTGTGTTAAGGCAGGTGAATTCATTTATAATACTGTCTCAGAAGAACAAACAGCACATTGCACTTTTTGATGCTGAACAAATGCAACTGCATATACTTTGTTTTGTAGGCCATAATACAGATAAATCACTGACAGACGCACAACTTGTTCCGTGACATTTAACAACACAAAGCAGGAGGATGCAAGATGTGCTCGGGGCCTTCTCACCATATCGAAGCCTGTGGTGAGCAGAAGGTCGTCTTTGGTCCACAGGATCCTCGAATCCCTGTTGCTCTGCAGACACTTGGCACTCTGTGGGAAAAACAAACCAAAACTGTCAATTACACAAATTAAATATATCTTCCTTGACCATGTCTATGACTTCTCAAAGTATATGCCTCCCTGATGAACCCGACCTTTAAGTATATATTAGAGGTATAGCTCAAGATAACAAGGGGAGGGGGCGATGAGTGAATGATTCTGCAGAGAGCGGAAGGTGAGCAGACAGACAGGACTTTTTCCCAGGTGCCTCTGACAGATCCCTGTAGTTGGACAGCCCCGGACTTGTCCCATGAAAGGAGTAGTTGTTATTGTTGACGCGGCAGACGGGGTGACTTCTGCCCCGCGAACGGGGCTTAGATTACCGAACCGTGACACCACACCGTGGCGTGGGACGCCGTGTTGCTGCGTTTCCATGGGAAGCCCGTGTCAAAACAGCCGTGCTGTGACAGGTTTGATGGGTGGTCCTCAGATGCAAATGACAAGCTGTCACAGGTAACAGGTGAAAACGACCGCGGGGCGTTGAGATACGGGAATGCGCTTGTTTGTAAAGAAAACATCAAAAATGAGCATGAGACAAAATGTCAGTAAGTGAATGTGCTGGATTTCGGTTTCTTTTGCTTCACACTGCATTGCTATTGAATCAGGTGATACGCGAGGGGTGAAAGACTGTAATTCAACTCCTCAAAAGTGTGGTTTTGAATAACCAGGGCTTTTTATAACATAAGATTGTGCTTTTTGGCACAGCTACAGCCAGTAAGCCCCTCAGTATCACTGTACTAATACTAGAATTACACTGAGCTTTCCCGTAAGACATGGAGGTCAGTGATAAAGTTTCCCTGGAACGGGAGCCTCTAGCCCTTCAGCCCGCTGCATCTCCCCAAAATTACTGTTGTCATTTTTATGGCTGTGCTAACCCCGAGAAGCGTGGCAGGACGTCTGTGTATAGTAAGAGAACAAAGGCTTATATTTGAAGGCTTAACGCTCACGACTTCCCTACAGGGGTGTGCCGCCTCACTCTCATGTCGCTGTTGAATAGCCACAGAAGACAAGCAGGGAGAACCTGAGCTGCCATGTTGCGCCCCTGAACAGTAGGCAGGCCGCACGGTAACAGGACGCCATGCAGTAAACCTATGAATTTACTTCCAGGAAAATCTGAGTCTGGTAGAAACAACTAGAGCTAACCTGAAGCTAACCTGAAGATAACCTGAGATAAACTGAGGCTAATCTGAAGTTAAACTGAAGCTAACCAGAGCTCTGAGTCCAGTGGTTACAACTGCAGCTAATCTGAAACTAACCCTGAGGCTAACCGAAAGCTAGCCAAAGCTAAATCAAACGCTAGAATACTAAATCTATGTGACACACATGTGGGCTCTATCAGTTCAAACCTTAAACCCCACATCCTTTTCTTTCCTTTCTGACGTTATACTCTTGCCACATGTGTGTCGCGGTGGTTTGAGTATCAAGTGCTAAGAGGAGAAAAGGGAGGGTCTGATTATTTAAATTTCTTTAAACTGTCTTAGTCAAACATTTCATCGGCGCTTGTTCTTCCCAAATCCTCTCCAGGATGTTCCGCACTCTGTTGCATGTGGACAGTAAATGACACACACATGTTAGCTTGCTGTGTGTACGATTTTTGGGGACAGAAGAAACTGGAGAAGGAGGGTGCTCATTTTTTTAGGCTGGAGAAAGGCTCTCTGCTACTAATTCAAAGTAATTTGGAAATGTAATTTTTTTTCCCCTTAGGAGAAATGTGAGTGCACTTTTTTTTATCTTGTTTAGAAGGTATCAACTGGCTCAACTGTGTCAAGTGTGGTCTGGTTTGTGGCCGAAGTTTTGTGAGGGGAACGTAGCCCACAGCTCAATAAAGTATACACTCGCTTCTAAATCGCGGTTGAAATGTAGCATCTATTTTGGGATGAATAGTGACAATTCTGCACCAGAGCAGCTCATATCCAGGCGACTCGGCCTTCATATCAAAACTATTTACATTATGATTATATAAATAGTGAACAAATAAATGAAGTTTTAATGACTCCTCTGCTTCCAGGCTTCATGCTAAGCTAAGCTAATCACATTCTGGCCCTAGCCTTGTTCTTAGCGCTCTCTCAGGGAAAAAAAGGGCTAACATGCTTGTTCTTTAAGCTACTTGGCTACAGTGCACACCGCACACCCTTCTGCTTTTTGGATACACACATGACATGGATATAAATTTCCTCTTGATTTTCAGTTGAGTCAAAATGCTTGACTTAAGAATAGAAAGTTTATTCCAAGTCTCCTGTGCTGGAGCCATAGTGAATTTAGTGAAGCAGAGCGGACCGTAAATCATGAGCAGTCAGCTGAATGTGTGCTTACAGGCCAAACTGTGGTTAAGACCAATCTGAGTGTTCTCGGCTACGATGGTGCTTGACATTGTTACATATGTTGAACACACACCAATCGCAGTTTTACAAGTTAAACAGTCAAGATTTCCACCTCTGCACTCCCCATGTGCTTTCTGATCTCTAACTGTCTTATCAGACACAATCTGCAGGTGATACAGATGTATTCTGGCACCTGGTCTGCTGCTAAATAGCTTTATCCACTAAAAGGGATTAGTAAACTCTACTAACCTGCCTCTCAAAGGCGCCTCAGAAGTTACAACACCAAAGCCCTGACAGAGTTGATAATAAGTCCTGGATTGAATAAACACTTGAGTCAGGGCTCCAGATCATTTTTCAGCCTGCCGTCAGCCGGCAGGCCCCTAGCAGGTAACTGAACTCATATTTGCCTTGATAAGTCCTCGCAACTAGGTCGGCCGAGATAGAGCCCAGATGCACAAGAGAGGCTCAGAGTAAACCAAGACCTCCAAAAAAGCAATAGATCAGCAAACAGAGGGAGGACGGAGAAAGGCGAAAGCCAGCACCTTATAAACAAACATAGAGAGAGAGAGAGATCATTGCCATCAGGCTCTTCATCACCCGCACCCCTGGCTGATTTCCTTCCAGGGGCAATACAATGCAGAGGTGGCACTCTGACCAAACTAGGAGCAAGATGAGCTCCGACTGTTTTAATCTGCTCGGTCTGTTTAACATGTGGAGTCTGATTCATAGCCCTGGCTTACAGCACAGGATTCCAATTGTGTTCAGATTATATGGAAGAGTAAACAGTACAAATCCCGCATCATCACTTTTTCAGCCATACTTAGTCACGCTGATCTAATGCTGAGCACCAGATGAGTGTTTCGGGGTGATGCATGTTTTCTTCAATGCATCATCGTAATTACTCTCTAATGAGAGTCAACACAGGAGCTCAAGCTTCGGCATAGCGCCAGGCAAGAAAAAAAAAGTGGAACCAGGCAAATAATAACATAATAATACGTCAGCCTGCAAGGCAATCAAACGCCATTCTCGAGCTGCAAAACTTGGGACGCTGTGTGATTGTGAATAAAAACAGAGCAAGTATCCTTTGTGCAGCCATGTGTTGCACAACATTGTGTCATCTCTCGCCCTCCTCACTCCAGCAGCACTCCACAGAAGCTTTACAATGTCTGTGGAGGAAGGGGCGGAGGGACAAAAAGACAAATCTGTGTGTCATGGGATCAATAACAAAAGAAAGGAAAAAAAAAACCACTGAAAAACTGTATGTCACCTTTCTGTGAACCAGCTCTGGAGCAGACAGGCCTAGTTTTGCCATTACAGCATCCCTCAAGCCTTTGCTATGCGGCCCGAGCCAACCAGCTCCAGGGCTGTAGGCAAATAAACCGGCCTGACGTCTCCCATGGCAGACAGCTGTGATGTCAGCCTCCACCCGGATATGAAGGCACGTGGCGCTCGGAGCCTTTTCGATGAAGATGTCATCAACGCTTGGCAGCCGGGCAAAGCAAGTGCAATCGAGGATTAGGGGTTTACTCTGGGCGTGTGCTCACCTTTTCCCAATAAACGCTGTTTCAACTCAAGGAAGCGTAACAGCCGCCAGCAAGCTACATTACTACTAACACCACGGGGCAGCCAGAGGACACAACATCTGGACCATGTGTGTGTATATAAATGTTGCCAAACAGTATCTCTCCTCTGCGGTCGTAAATTTTACTCAAATTCCATTCACCTTGAGCTTGCGGCTCCACTTCACGGACATGCTACAAATCGATCATGACAAAGGGAGAAAAAAGGGGGCAACGGGTAAAAAAAAGAAAAAGAAAAAGGAAAACAAGACAAATGTTTTCTTTAGCAGCGGAACAAAGGACCTAAGCCGGAGGAATTTGTGCAGAGAGACGGACAGAGAAACCAGAAATGGATGGTGACTTGACAAAATATACGCACAAGGTGTAAAGAATAGCTCACACCTGTTCCAATGAGTGGCGTACACACACACGATGAAGGAAGTGGAGGAAATGACATCACATCTGGGAAATGAATACGAGCAACGCAGGTGTCTGCCCCGAGACGTGGGAAGATGTGGCCCAGACTCTTAATGAAGTGGGCTGGAAGGAGGGAAGGATGGAGAAGAAGAAAAACACGGGGATGAGAGCGCTGCTGGCTGTGATAATCTGAATTAAACTCAAATGACGCCGTGGAGGTTTTACGGTATGGTCGAACACTTCTCAGGCAGACACGGCGAGGCCGAAAGGTGCCAGTCAGCAGTCTAGTAATTACACTTTCATTGCTCTGTTGAATCTCCCTCTCCCAATGCAAACAAATGAGGATCACTCCATCTCCTTCTGTCCTTCTGCACCAGATATTTAACTTCTGAACTTCAACAGACGGGCCGCACATCTGTGTCACTCTCTGAGAATGTTGATTCACCCACCAGGACGAATATCAGGTGTCTGTGTGCACATATGGGAACTATCACCGGCGCTGCGTCTCCTTCTGTCTCTCCCACCGACTCTATTTCTAGGTCTTTGCACCTCTGTGTCAGCTCCACGGGGGTGCACATCTTCGATAACGACGTGCAAATTAGTTCAGTATCCTCGAAGATGGAGTGCTTCCTGAATTCATTTAGGCACATTACAGCAGATTCTTCAATCTAGTTTAGTTAAACAAGGTACCTGTAAGCGATGGGCAGCACAGTGACCCGGGTTCTCAACTCTCATTTGGGACTGAGGGCCGTTCTGTGTAGAGTTTGCATGATCCCCCCCTCCCCATATCTGCTTGGGTTCACAGTCACACATATCCCTCCATCTATTATCTTACCCACTCACTGGGGTCCGCTGGAACCTATTTCTACACAGGGTGAAGCCGGGGAATACACCACAAACAGGTCTCCAGTCCATCACAATCTCCTAACACCTAGGGGAGACTTAAAGTCTCCAATCTACCAAAACATGTATGTTTTTGGTCTACAGGTCCAAACCAGCGTGCCTGGAGGAAACCCATGAATATATGGGAAAGACCTCAGTCCAAGGGTGGCGTATTCATATTAATTTTATATTTCCCATTAAGTGTGACATTTTCCCCCTCAAAGAACCAATATCAGGTGACTTTTCCAGGTAAGACCTACCTAGAGTAAAATCCTATTCCTCCTTTGGTTTAAGTGACAAAGCAGTTGTATTTGTGTAGATTTTTGCTCCCCCTTTGCCGTGGACTGTAACAGACAAGTCTAGACCAGCTGCAGCCACTCATCCTTTCAACCTGTTCTTCATTTTCTCCTCTTTCTGTCTTTCCATTGCTCTCACAGAGCCATCATTCTTTTCCTCCAGCTTCCCATCCTCTAATCAATAACCGTTGCCTTGTGGCTTTCATCACCCCAGACAGAGACTCCGTCTCAATCTGTCATCCATGGCTAATTAGTCTTTTCAGCAATTACTGGGTTTTCTCCATCCTGCTCTGTCTTCATGGCTCATTAAGTTGTGCGTCTGAGTCAGGATTCACTATCTTGAATGTAACCCCGACTTTAGAGAGGGAGACGGCAGGGGACAGAGCGAGAAAGGGAGCAGGAAACTGGGGAGGTGGAAGATGGGAAATCAAACCAGCCATTTTATTCTTTCATTTCCTCTGCAGCCTACCGCCACTTTTCCCCCCATTAATTGGAACCATCTTGCACCCCCCCCCCCATCTCTCCAAAAAAAAAGTCCAGAAGCCACGAGCCCATTTCATATTTTTCCATACTGTTCTTTCATCTGCTCTTTCCCTTCCTCAGGATGAAAATTAATGTGCGAGGTCAGAGGCTGGGCAGGGAATGTAATGTAAGAAAATGACAACAGCCGAGCAAATCCGTTAGGTGCAGCTGTAATAGCATAAACCCAGGACACACATGGGTCGTACTCTTGGGGCTCACCCCGAGCGAGAGCGAGGTTTGTACAGTCCATGCAATCTCCAAACAACACTTTGGTAACAACATTAAAATACACTGGCGCAATGACCAATGCGAAGCTTAGAAAGTCCCACGTCTTCTGATTCACCTCCCGGACTGTTATTGCTATCATCTTTTTCTAATATTTGCCTTGCCTGCTCTCATTCTTTCCCTCGACTCATTTCCTTTGTGTCAGCAAGTGAAAAGCACCATGCAGCAAAAAGAGGCGAGCCAACAGGACAATGCACCACAGCTCCGGAGCCAAGTCTGCTCTACAGAGACCAGGCAAGACCTGTGATCAGGCGATATGAACTGGATCAGTACCCAGTTAAATATAGCATCCAGCTCGAACGAGGTATCCAGAAGTATTCTAACTAGGCCAGTTGATTTGATTTTTATCCCCCTTCCTACCCCTACGGTGCAGCTCTCAGCTTTTAAGGTCATTGGTGTTGGGTTTAGTGGCATCTACCCATCTGTTATCTTACCTGGTTTGTACCCAGTGTGTTGCTGGGAGGGAACTCGCCCTGGAAAAGTTCTTTGCAGCGGACGTGCACGGTTCGGCTCCCGCTCACACCTCAGGGAAATTAAAAGTTTCCAGTCGACCGTGACTCGAACTGGAGACGGTCTTGGCGTGAGGTCACAGCGCTACTCACCAAATTTATCAAATCTCACATCAGCATGACTTGGTTTGGCGGCAAAAAGTTATAATGCAGCATTGGCGCTGCTTACTCGTGCATACGATATGAACACGGCTCAATGTGAAGATATTCACCAGACGCAAGTTTAACAGGCCCCGAGCAGAGATAAAGAGTCAAAGCTCAACAGTCTTGCCCCAGAAGGCAAACACAACGCGCTCTTTGCATATTCTGAGATAAGCAAGTTCAGTTCTTATGAACAGGTAATTATACCGGAATTAACATATTCTGTTACTGATTATAATCCACAAATGTCATACTCTGCCAATAAATCAACCAAGATCCCACAGTCATCAGAGGGGGAAAAAAAGCAAGAGGGGATACATGAGACAGAGATAGATGAAAAGTGAAAGAACTGCTCCCTCGGTTTTTTGCTCTATGAACATCAATCTTCTGAGGATAAGTGGGGATTTCCTCAGTTTCATCCCACACAAACCCCAAATGTCCTGTGTATCATATATCCTATATTTCCTTTATTATAAGGCAGCAGGTGCATCTCTGCCATGAGTTTTACTTTTGGTATCAGGAAAAAAAGATGCAATCACGACTGAGCCAAAAGCCATGTTTTACCCATTACAAAAGTCCCCTTTCGCCCGCATGCACAAGCTGCAATTAATAACTATTAACGAACATGATATTTTCGAAATCAACTGTTTAAGTCATTAAAATGTGCCTCGCTGACATCGTCAAATGGCTTGTTTTGCTGGGCCACGGTCTAAAGAGTCCAAAACCCAAAGATCAAGTATTCGGATACAGATTAGATGAAGAAAACCAGCAAATCTTCACATTTGTAAAACCGGATCCAGAGAATTCCTCCCTCAACAGTTAATCAGTTGACAATCAAGCAAACATGCCTCTTGACCTCCACATCTGTAACCCTCCTAACGATCTGATTGTGTCTGACAGTGCAGAGAGCTGGCTCGGCTTTTGTGCGCCGCGGAGACTTTCTGCAAGGGCCGAAGCGCCGCAGACTGCCTGCCACAAAGACGTCACCCTGTGTTTTAGGGGGACAGGAGAGCACGCTGGCCCTGCGAGTCATTGTGCCCCACGGAAAAGTAAATCACAGGGGAGATCGCTTTCCCTTTCGGGCGGCTTGAAAGCGCCGGGAAGGCCGGGAGGAGAGGGCCGGGGGCGCGAGGCGAAGGGAGCTACGGGCGTAGGTGAGAGGGAAGGGAAGGAGGCGTGCGGCTTCGTCCGTGAGGAGCTAAAAATACAGACAGGAAAAGTGGATGTTGTGTGTACAAGAGGCCCTGCTTTCTCACCAGTGTAGGCTTTCAGGAGCTGGCACCCACACACTGTCATACCTCTGCCACTGCCGCCGCCACTGCCGCTGCTGCACTCGTTCGCCTGCTGCACTCTCCCGGCTGTCCTCGACATTCAAAGTCACGTACTTTCCACGATGTTGAGGAGGAGGAAAGGGTCGCAATTACGCTAAATGTTGAGGCGATGGAGGGGTTGGGGGGGGTGCTCTGTTTTACGAGGGGCGACAGCGATCCTCCGAGGTGACTGCAGCGTATTCGCGGCATGTCATGCGTGCGGATCTTCAGCGGTGGACACGTAATCTTACCCAGCGTGTGCGTTTGTCGAGGAATCCGAGGGGGCAGGTGTAAAACGCATTAGGCGGCCCGAGCCAGCGCAGGTTGTTTTCTGTCCTCGTCCCAATCACTCAGTGCGCCGGCCCAGCCAAGCTTCACTTGTTTTCTGTTTGGCTTACGCTGGATAGTTACAGGCAAGGGGGGGGGTCATGTGTCCAAGCATAATAGATTGATGGGGGATTTGTTTTCAGACTCTCCGAGCATCCAGAGAAAACGACAGCTAAACTACTGGTGTAAAAATTGAATTACACGAAGTCAATAATCCCTCCGTGCCGTGGCGTTGTCTGATATCATTCATATAGTTGTGAATCACACATCGGGCTGCCATAAAATGTTCTGCAAACTTAACTCGCCAGTGCCCGTTCATGTCTTCGCTAAACTAGCTTGTGCGCGGCGCTCTGCAGACCTGCATTGTGATTCTTGGTCCGCGGCAGAAAAACACATCAGTTTAACTGCCCTGCTAAGTGAAATGAAACACTCAAGTGGGAAGGAGAGGGCTGTGATTATTGAGCCGTGGTGCTAATTGGGCAGCGTGGCCGCAGTCTTGAGATCCCAGCAGCCAAACGTCCCAGCTTGGGATGTGGTCACCCTTCTCTGGGGCCCGGGGGGGGGGGCGGCAGATTGGACCCGACTGCACCGCACTGTGGGGGGACTGGCACCGGCTACGCTGTGCCTACTGGCAGAAGACTCCCTCTGGGAAAACTACACAAGGTCACAGAGGCTGGTCTTGGATCAGAGCGGCATACAGACCTAATCGTTTCCTGGAACTAACATGATTAACGGGACCACTGGATTGCCCGAATCAGCCTTTCGGTCCAAAAGAAGCACTGGAGAGCCAGCGGAGATTTCAAGTGCATGTTTGGTGATCTCTTGGGTTTTGGACGGCTATTGTGGTTGAGGCTCAAGCAATGGATATTGTAGAGATGCACTTAGTGGCTTAGTCCTTGAAATCCAGCAGAGATCCACGGGGGCAGCACGGGGCACTAATGACAGAGGGAGGAACGATGTTGCTGAAGACAGCAAGAACGAACCGTCCTGAGAATCTGCGCACCAGACCCGCTCCCTGAAAACAAAGAGGCGATTCTTACGGGGAGCGCGTTGTGTTAGACCGGGTGCAACGGGCAACCAGCCGTGCCCGCTCAGACACCAGCGAGCCCACTGGATGCCTGCAGCCTGACCCTTCGCCGCCTGCTGTCATTTATGGCTCTTTCATAGCTTCCATGGATCCAGTCAGCTGGCTCTCCTCCCTCCCTGAAACCACATCAGAGGGCCCTCACATCTTCAAAGTGCCCCCACGCACTTGTATAGCAGCATGAACAGAGAGCACAGTGGGCTCGGCTTCGGGAAAGGCACATGTGCGCGAGGCATGTCGTGCCGATGTCGTTTGCGCCGAAATCGAGAGCCCCTCGGAGCCCGTGCGAAGCGCGCTCTTGACCCACTGTTTGTTTGCTATAATCAAGGTGTGTTAGGAAGCCAGGGGTAATCCAAGCCGCTGCAAAAAAGACTCAGGCGGACGGTGGAAAAACAGGGTTTGTTTGATTAGAATTACAGCAGCAGGTGCGGGCCCGCGGGGCCGTGCGTGTGCAGCGGGATCAGATGTGCCAGCGGCTGGCCAGCGCTGCGAGGTGATCTCTGTGGAGCAGCGGGTATCACTGCGGCGCCCCCTGGCCAAGCGTTGACCCCGGGTACACCGTACACGCAGGCAGCGGAGCACGGGGCCGCTGACTGACAGCATGATGAAGCACCTCATCTTCTCAACGCTAACAAACAGCTCAATCTCCTGTCGCCGCTCCAAGCTGCCCTCCCCCTCCCCCTCTCGCCCCGCGCCCCTCCTCGTCCCAACAGCTTCACTCAGCGCGAACCCCCATTCGGCTCTCGCATGAAACCGCAAATTGGCGCGGGACCTGTTGTCTTAAGAAGCCCAATTAGTAAAAGATGACCGGCGTTGGCTTTTGTTGGAAGAGGATGTGGCATTTATAAGACATGTGTGAACCAGACACGGCGAGCACGGTGGGGGGGGTGAAGGGGGGTGGGGCGGGGGGGCGGTTTCCCCCACGGCTCATTATGAATCCTCATTTTCTTTGGCCTCGGAGAAGAAAAACACCGGGCAGCAGTGCAGGTATGTGCACCTGTGTCCCATTCTCATAACCTGCGGTACAGTGCAGGGCAGCTGCGCCGCATTCCTCCCCGCCTCGGGCCCGGGGAGACGCGGCGGGGGTCACTGCCTTCATGGGCCTGAGGTGCTTGTGCTCCGCCGGCCCGTTGCGTCAGCGCAGATCCGTGGCTCTGAATGCGCGCAGCCGTGGTCATGAAATGTGATGCGGGGGGAACCGACAGGCGGCCCAGAACCGATTGCCTGTCGATTCCGATCGCTTTCGAGACTTTATTGAGGTTGCGCAAGATGGAAAAAATAGCTGAGGTGGTAAGAAAACCCGACGTGAAATTTGGGTGCTTTGTGCGATTACTGTATCAGCAACGGCTGGGGTTCCATTCTCTCATTCACCAGTGATTTATAGACGTGATTTGTTCAGCAAAATGCCACTTCTCAGCTATTCAACTCAATCTCTTCTCTCTTTTTTTTCCTGCCAATTATGGCAAATTGAGTTTGACATCGGATTCAGCGAGCGCATGGCAGAGAGCTGGACCGGTATTGAAAACTGCAAAGAGTCTCTTCTTCATAATTACAGTGGACTGCTGAAATGCTTGGAGGGAGCGCAATTTCTTTTTACAAAGATCAGATGATGTATAGCCAATAAATAATTTAGCGGTAATCAATGTCAAGCAGGATTTTCCCCTCTGTGTGCGCCTGCACAATGTGTTACACTTTGGCTTTGTCTCAATAACAACACACACACACACACACACACACACACACAAAACACAAGATATACACAACCTCACTGTCTTGAGCTTTCTGCAGACGGGAGGCAAATGTGAATGAACCAGGCTGCCTGTTTTAAAGCTCTCCTCTCTGCTATACAGCACCAGCGTCTGAGCTCCTCGCTAACCGCCCGCCTAATCCACCTAGCACATGGCGAGCAGTCGGCTGGCGGCAGCCCCGGCCCGACGAGGCTGCACAGAGTGAGACGGCACAGAGTGAGACGGCACCGGCGCTCGGTTAAGCTAGGGTCAGCTAGCGCGGCCACGAAAAGAGCCCACACTGCACTTCTTCCCCCCTCGGGGCTCGCTGCGGTCGGCCTCGGCTGTGTCGCAGCCCTGGGCCCTTTAGGTTTCCACTGTATACACTATGTGTGTGTGTGTGTGTGTGTGTGTACGCAGACGACATCTGACAGCTCGAGGCAGCCTAATCCGAGGCAAAGTCGTCGATTCGACTCTATGATTATCCTGTGTACACGTGTGATAGTGCGTTGAACTCACCACAGTGACCAGCGGAGGCCTGATGCACACAGTCCCGCTGAGCCCTCACCCGTCGTAAAAAAATCTAATGAAATGAAACGAAACATCAATCGCAAACAAGCAGCCTGCCGCCGCCCGCTACCAGAAAACCGCACACAGCTAACGAACAAGCCGCAGGAATTCGATCGGTCGCCCAATAACAGGCGGGGTGGTGGGGGTAGGGGGGGGGATCAACAACAAGCTGCTTCACACCTCATTCTGATGTTCAGGTTGTTAAACTGCCTCACGCAGCTCTCAGGGTAGCTCCGGCAGCAGCTGAGTTTGGCCACTTTTGTAGCCAAGGACAACGAGAGAGATTAGCTGCTCGAAATAAAATACATATTATACGCAAGGCGGCGCGGAGGCTGATAGAAGCCACATTGTGGTTCCAGGGAAGAACGAGAGATAAGGGGGGGGCAAACTGAGGTGAAATCACATGGGAGCTCCAGGAGCCTGGAAGTGAGCTGACTCGAGCGTTGTGATTCGTTTCTGACGTCAGGCCAATCAAAGAGCCACTTTCCCCCATTCACAAACGACGACAGGGCCCCCCCAAAACAACTGAACCCGACGTGAACTAACGAAACGATGATTATTACAACACTCAAACCTTTAAGCCCATGGTCGTCCTTCAGCCTCTCACCCCCCCCTGCTTCAGACACTGACTCTAATCCCCATGATAAGGAATGGTCACCCTGGCGGCACGGCAGGAGAACAACAGCCCACGCTTTGGCACCAGGTGTCGCCCACATGTGCGCGTAAGGACTTTAAGAGTTGCAAACTAAGAGTCGCAGAGCAGCCAGCGCGCTAATGAGCCCTGCGCTCGCAAACAACGCACACATGTGAGCAGAGAGCTCGGCCGGTGCCAGCTGGCACCCATTCTTGCCCCGTTCCACCGAAGAAATACTTGAGCGCTACTCTGAGAGCACACACCCACAGATAAACTCCGTTCATTTGCGAACGCAGCTAAAAGCCTCCTTCAAAACGTCAAGCATCCCCCAAATCCCCGTCTCCCTCTTTGCCCCTCCTGACCCGGCTTTCCCGCACCCGCTCGTCCGCTTATACCAACGTATACAAAGCTGAATTCAAAACCGAAACCCGGGGAAAGATTATCTCTGGGTTTATAGTGAAATAAGCACATCAAGGAGCCGGGTCATAAAACCATACAATGACGTATGGGTCGTAACAGAGACTCCATGTGGCGCGGCGATGGAATATCCAGATTTCATGCCACTGTTCTGCCGTGCAGTCCAGGACTCATTCGGAAAAAACTCCCTTCGGCTCGGGCCAGACTCCCCAAAACTAGAACACCGGTGGCTGGGCCTGCCGGTAGCACAGGGAGCGGAGAGAAGGAGAGGGAAGACAGAAGGAAAGTGGGAAGGCGGGAGGAGGGCACGACATCTGGGCTGAGTTAACCACCGGCTATTACCAGGCCCTGAACCCTGCAGGGTCTGGTGGAGGGGGGGGGGCACAGGCACAAGGCGGCCTGTACGGTGGCGAGAGGGGGGCGAGAGGGTGGGGGTGGGCGAGCACAGAGGAGGAGAAAAACCACAGGAGCGAGACGATGGAGAGACGGGGAGGACACGCGCGTTCAAGGCCGACCGGGGCTGGGGAGATGACCTCGCCCGAGGCACGTTAAGAACGCGCCTCAGGGTGCAGCGAAACAAGCGTCCCCGGGGGTGACGAGGGGCCACGCGGAGGTCGAAGGTCGCGGGGATTACGCCGGCAAGGTGGGGATCAACGGGCTAATTGGCAGGCTGACCTTCGGCGCGATTCGCGACACATCTCTGGCCAGGTGCCTCTGGAGACGGGGGGGTTCCTGCAGGACGCGTGGGGGGAGAAAACAACAACAGCGGAGGAATGCGCCTCCTCATCGCCCGTGTCGGGTGTTTGTTGAAGCCGCCCATTTTGTTATCGTCCATCGCTGCACTTACGTACTCAACGCTGTCAACATTCACTCAGGAAGTGGAGGAGAAACGCTGTCGTGTGTGGAGGGGAATATTTCTGTGATGTGGTGTTTACGTCTGGGAAGGGAAACGAAAGGGGAGAGAAAAAAACAGGAAAACAGGACGAATCTGCGCAGTGGATGCACTGCGCGCACACCGAATGCATGCCGTGCGCTGGCCATTAAATCGCATGTTATCGCCCAGGGTCACGCTCCGGCCAACAGGCATGGCTGGATGTATTGGCAGACGGACCAACGGTCCTGAAAACAGAAGCATTTCTGGCTCGCTTGCTCCGTCACATTATGCAGCTCGCGGGGCTGGAATTTGGAGCTCTGTGTTGAGTAAGGCCGTGACATGTTCTTGGAGTGAGCTCCCATTCTTTATAGACACTATGCTTCACATTTCACAATATTCACTCCACATCCCCGCGGTGTTAGTATTTCACACACTCCAAACTCTAAACAAGCCTCGCTCTGCACAGGGTAACCAAATCTCTCTCGAGTGCTGCCTTTCTGTGAGAAGATCCCATTTGTTGGTACAACAGAATGCTGAGCATTTTTGTGACCCCGGGAGGAATTTCCGCATGCGTATGAAGATTTTACGGGATGCTCTGTTGAATCCCGGAGGATGGACGTGTCTTTTAGTGTCTCTCTCCTCGACCTGGGCGGCAGGCTGAGCCACAGGTTGCTCTCCTCAACCTGAGAGCGAGAACACCGAGGAGAAGACAAGTAGCAGATAAGACAAACACTCCTCCTCCAACCGTTATCTCAACCGTTTCTTACCTTAACATTTCAAAGGTTGACTCTCGATGACGTTGTTGCTATGATACAGACTAAACACATGAGAACTAAACTCAAACAGGCAGTTTTAGTGATACTGGGAGACTTCCTGCGTATTTCCTTGATGGATTCACTGGGGATGTGAACAGCTCTGAACGATTTGGATCATCCAGCTCATTACAGCTTGATGGGCCAAAAGACAAAAAAAGTGACGGTGAACGCTCCACTCTCTTCGATGCAGGACGGAGAGATACAGAAGATGCTTTGTACCTACTGGCTTTTTAAGGAAATGAGCTGCCAGACACATTGATTTCCCTTTGGAGATCAATGAAGCAATATGTATCTTATTCAAGTCTGTCTGCAGTGCACATAGGGCGAAGGCAGGGAATGCAACCAGGACAGGTTACCATAACCTCACACTCACCTAGGGACAGTTTAGAGTCAGCAGTCGACCTCGACATGGACCGTTTGAGGAAACCCTCCAACCAAGAGTCCGAACCTTCTTATTGCGAGGTGACAGTGCAAACCACTAATCCACCGTGAGCCCAGGAATACAAACAGACTTTACAAAATCGAAACCCTAAATTTGGGAAGAAGGATGACCGAAAAGTCAAACTAGCCATGGAGCTCTTACCGTCAGTTCAATATCTGTCGCTTTACCAATAAAGCCTGGGAGATCTGGCGCATTGTTTACTCAGGGAAAACTGATTATCTGGCTATTACGCGAGACTGACAGTTATGCCGCATAAATAAACAAACAAAATATCTACTAATTAAACCGTCCTTCCCACTAGACCGGCCTGGCTTTGATTTTGATATTGCAGCTGGAAACGGCTGAGAAGTAGGGGGAAAAAATGAGACTAACAGAGACAGCTGAACAGAGTTCACTTCTTGTGCATTCAGAAAATGCAGATTCGAAGCTCCAAACAGCAAAATGTCAATCCTCAATTTCAATTTGTATCTGTGCATGTTTCTGTTCCATGGCCGGGCCTCTGGGTCTACATCTGTGACACAACCTCAAGTCCTCTGCAACAGTCAAAGAGCTTCATTGTGCTGCCTGCCAGAGTCTACACGCACACACACACACACACACACACACACACACACACACACACACACACACACACACACACACACACACACACACACACACACACACACACACTAAGCTCACCTTGCCCGGCGGTAGTTTATTCTGCCTGTAATGAGAAATCCGAGCGCGGACACACACACTTTTCTAATTATAAAAATTGAAAGACACATAGACAACGCAGGCATATAAATGTAGTTTATTATGCCTCTAATGAGGAATCCGAGCACGGACACACACGCACACCTACCAGGGAGTTCAGTCTGGGTAATTTATGGAGGAGCATAAAGGATGGTATGAGCGGCTGCTCTCAGCCACCTATAGCAGTCAAACCGCTGTGCTTTTCCTTGGCCCTGCCCAGCGTTCCCGCCTCGAGTCCAAACCCATTCCAGCTCGTGGTCCTCTCTAATTTCACCCAAAGCAGCAGAAGCTCGAGCTGAAAAAGAGGAATCTGGCCCCCAAGTCCAGCAAAGTATTCCCTTTTCCTGTCTCCCTCCTCTTCCAGCGACCACAGATCGACAGCTCTATGGCCAGCACTGGCCCAAAACTATGAGGGGTATTTTCAGCACTGTAATTTGAAGAACACATGGCATATGCACACACACGCACACACACACACACACACACACAGAGCGACACGCTCAGCAAATACAGAGACATCGGGTTAGAGATCAAAAGGTACAGCGAGACAAGAGAGGAGACGCAAGTGCCGGCTGGGGCGCACATCCTCGCATCCGCACAACACCTCGGCCCACCAGGAACAGGTCAGGGCGCGAGCCTGCCCCGGGCTCCAGGCCCTGCCGAAGCAAGCAGGGCGGAGGCCTGGCTACACAGGGATGAGAAGGAAACAAGAGGCCAGTATGGGGATGTTAAGGCATGGAGGGCAGAACCCAGAATAGCCAGAGAGTTAAAAGAAAGAAGGGGAAAAAAAACACACAGCTTTAATGCTCCGTATAATGGTTATCTTTGGAGCGTGGTGATTCACCACTTTGCTATCCTCATACTACGTGATTTATATCTATGGGTAAAATAGATTTGGGTCAGGAGAAATGATTTCACTCTGTCACGCTAGGACAATAAAAAAAAAGACATATTAACGCTTTGTTAATCACAGCTCTTTGCCCGCCAGGCATTTCGCAGAGGCTTCGAGTAATTGACTCGGGATCAAGCTCCAACTCATTTGTTGGAAATGGAAACTGAAAAACAAAAGGAGAGTAGGATCAAATGTGACATTCAATCTGCTCCATGCGGTGGGGCACGGAGAAAGAGGATGCTGCAGAGTGGACAAACAATCTCCAAGTGTGCCAGCTACCTAAATACACCCATCTGTCTGCCCGTGCACATACGTACACACTTGCACTGATTACAGATGCAGTATATACTGCTCCTCCTGTCCAAGACCTTAATTACCCTGCACAGTCTTATTTCACATAAATACAGCGAGGGCAAGACTGTAATTAGGGTCTAAATTTACCCCACCTGGCTAGGGGAGAACCCAGCTCTGTGCTACCGCAGGGATGAGACAGCCCCACTCGAAGGCGCTGCAGCACAGTAGTGGGCAAGCTGCCTGGAGGGGGTCAAAGCTTTCGTACGTGCTTTTACGTTACTCTACCAAATGCCTCAACAAAACCTAAACATCGCAACAAAGACTGGTGATGGAAACAACAACATTTTTGCATTTATACGTCCCAAGCGTGACTATTGGGACTGACATGACCAGTTTGCTTCAAACAAAGAGCCACAGTTTAGAGTGAGACAACTTTTTCTAAATCAAATTAAAGCATCTGATACAACAATGCTGTGGACATCCATCTTCCTCAGAATACAGTTTTACGGGATGAGATTTTATGAAAGTTATGGGACAGACCTCATGAGAACTAGGGCTAACGCCCTTCAAAGAAACACACTTCAATGGAAAGACCTACAGGTAGAAATGATACTTTCTCAAAATGTTAGAAATGTCACTTATAGTTTGCAAAAAGAAAAACCTAATGGAAATGCACCTTGTATACGTTTCGTGTAAAAAGAGACAGATTTGAAGAAATTGTATGATGACAGTAAATTTACAACCTCCACGCAAAAAGTCGGCTTAACTCATCAAGTGAAAGTCGTATATTTGACATAAATCAACATAAAAACACTGATAAGGGTGGGCACAGTATGTGGTAAGATGAAGTATGTCGCCTGACAACAGAAGAGTCATAGGTTGGATCGATGGTCTCCCTGTGTTCTCCCCATTTTCTCAATCTCTGCCTGGGTTTTTCAGCCAGTACTCCAACTTCCTCTCACATGCACAAAACATGCATGTTTAGGTCCTTTGGAGCATCTAAATTGCCTATAGGTGTGAGTGTGACAGAAGTGTGTATGTGTGACCAGACCAGGGTGCATTCATCCAACAGATGCACATGAAGCAGGGTAAGATAATGGGTGAATAGATGAATACACTCCTTAAACTGAATATTAGAACTTTGCCTCTTAAAATATTCTCAATATGTACTAACTAAACGAGCTGCGAAACGATCCAAAACACCTGTGTACGCGTGGATACAATATAAATAGCAGACGCGACATACGAGAGTGCAGGTGATACTCAATCAGTCCCTTTTTAACTCAGCTCTGATTGTTTTGGATACGCGCGGCACACCAGCGTGTGTTTGTCTACTCCACTGAAATACAATCGTCCCGAGGAATGAAAAGAGGATCCGTGGCCGCAAAGCCCGGCGGCTCCTCGTGGCACGTCCATCGGCGGAGAGAGAGAGAGAGCTGCGGCTTCTGCAGCCCAGGACGTCTGCCTGGCTGCGGAGCGCGCAGCCAAAACGGACCTCCCAGTGAGATTATGAATTTCACATAGCTTGGACACTTGTCTGCCCCTCTCTGTTTACACTGTGGCCAGACATGGGTCTTGCCCGGCCATCGCGTCTCATCCGCGGAGACAATCTCGTCTAGAGTGAGAGGCGCAGGGAAAGTGGAGCGGGAGCCTCGCCGTGCCTCCGCCTCACATGCAAACAAACCATTTGGCTAATCTCCTTGTAACCGCCATGCGAAACGGCCGGCCGCGTTATGCTTTATGGCCTTCCACATCGCTTTGCGGGCCCGGGTGGAAATTAGAGCTTTCGCACTATGCACGCACGCATCTGAATCGCTGGCCTCATCACGTTTCAGTGCTTTTGAATCCCTGCCCGCGCCCTTTAAACCCTCCTTCAGCAGATGGGGTGTTAATAGGAGTGGCAGTGGCTCTCCCATTCTCTGGAGAGAGGGAGTCGCACACATCTGAAAGCTGTCAGGGCGAGGCTCGGTCTGCCCACTCGACTCTCTCCAAAAAAACCCCCTCAGCAGAGCCTCAGCTCAGGCCCATCTCCGCTGAGGCAACGCGGCCTCTGCAGAGATAGGCGAAGAGCGAGCGTCTGATGACTCCGACCTGGCTCCCTGCTCTGCTCTGCTCTGCTCTGCTCTGGTCGGAGCAGGGTGCAGAGGAGGACAGCGTGCTGAGTCAGACCTCTTCCCTCCTCGCTCATCCTGTCCTCGGCAGAGAGACCAGGGAGATTAATGAGAGAGTGGGAGAGGAGAAAGAGGGCACAGAGAGACTGTGTGTGTGTGTGTGTGTGTGTGTGTGTGTGTGTGTGTGTGTGTGTGTGTGTGTGTGTGTGTGTGTGTGTGTGTGTGTGCTGGTGGCCCAGCGGTTGCAGGCAACCTTTATTTACACCGCAGCGCATTTTTAAATGCACCATTTTGTTGCAGGGAGCCTGGGGGGTCCCGCCCCCGCCCCCTTCCCTTCAGTCTCATTGTGGGCTCAGTTAAGAAATGACAGTAAGAGAGAATGACAGACGGAAAAAAAGGGTCCGCGCCAAACAACTTGAAAACTAATCCTAAATGAAAAAGAAAACTTTATTTGCCCCGTCTTTCACTGCGGCCACCTACTAAACTGAAGACACACAGGGATCTATCTAACACCGAGGCAGAGCTCGGGCCTCTGCCTTTTAGCATTTATTTATTCTGTGCGGATTATTTTACCATAGGCCTGGTAGCACTTTGTGGCCGCAAGTACTCAAAGTGTTACTGTGTTACATGTAGATATATGACTGATGTATGAATATATTCATAGAAATATGACCTCTCTCATTCACTCTCACACCTAGGGGCAATTTAGGGTCTCCAATCGACCTCAACATGCATGGTTTTGGAGTGTGGGAGGAAAACGGAGTACCAGGAGTGCACCCCCCCCCACACACACACACACACACAGGGCGAACATGCAAACACCACGCAGAAATCGAAAACAAATTTTGCAAACTTGCTGTGAGGGAAAAGCCTGTGATGAACTTGAGTCTCACCGGGATTCAAACCAGGGACAGTCACTCAGACGCCATGTCACCCAGTCGTACGGCATTTCGTGAATTGAGCCTGTTTTTACGTATACGGTTTCGCAAAAAGCATAAAAAGCATATAAACCTTGGAGTGAGCGGTGACGAGCAGCGCAGAATGTCGCTGGAAGTGAAGCACAAACATCGTAACATCGTAGCTGATAAATCAGCAATGAGTGCAGCGCGGGCGGCCCGGGGCTCTGACTACCGCGAATACCGACGCGATGAAACTTGTTCCTGGATCCGCATCTGACTAAGAGCTCGGCCGCGTGTTTTTCATCTCCCTCTCGTTCCCTACCCCATATGGTCAAAGTCTAATATGCCAAAGCGGAGGCTGGAATGTCCCCGGCAGCACAGCCCTGCCACCAGTAACCACCGGGTCCTCGCTGGAGACGCCGCCTCAGACAGACAGACTCTGACCGACGCACATTCAATCGGAGCTAATGAGGCGGCGGGGCCGCGCCAAGTGATTTACAATGCACGCGACACCAGCGCCATTTCGTTCCAATTGCGTCCCGCGATTTGTCAGACGGAGTCTGCGGAGCGGGGTGGCCCCGGGGTCCTGGGATAGCATTTGCGGGATAACACGGCACGATCCGCACGGCACGTCTGCTCGGAGCCAGACGGAGGGCCGCCAGGACCGCCAGGGTTCAGGCGGGCTGCAGGGAGAGCGGCTTGCTGGGAGGGCCGCCTCCACACGGATCTGGACGTCCAGGATCAAGGCGGCGGAGAGGAGCCGGGCCGGCTCGGGTCAGCTCACGGCCTTAAAACACAGGAAACAATCCGCACGCACGTTTCTTTACCTGCCGTCATCCTCCTGTGTGAAGGTGCGTTTCCATTACTCCTAGAAACAAGCAAAGCCTAAATATAGGAAAAAAAACTGGAAACAAGTGGAAAAAACCCTCAAATATCACTACAGCATTACTGCACTCTCACGCCTGTGTCGATATAGAGCTTATCCAAAAGTGTAATAGCAAATTATAACGTAGGGGGTCACATGACCAGCTCCCTGCAAAATAGGAGCACGGTCTGCAGTGAAACGTTAGATACAAGAGTTAGGGCTCATGCCCTTCAGTGGGGTTAACCCCAGCCCTAACCTGCAGGTTTCAATTCAGCCCGGTCGCTCTACTCTTGTGGAAAAACTCACAGAAACGTGACGGGCTGGAGTGACGTCGCACGCCTCGGCGCGACAACAACCTGCCGAACGGCACGCGAGCGCGCAGGTATGCGGTCAGACCTCGGCTCGAGTCCCGCACGGGGCCCGGCGTGCCTCGCAGGCGCGTCTGACGTCTAGCGTTGAATCCGCTGCGGCATGCGCTGGCTTTTTCCTCGCAGGATTCCTCCCGTTCCGCAGGTGAGAGCGCCGGCGGCCCGGGGCGCGCGCCGCATCTCGTTGATTAGAGCGCCCTGGGAGGTCCGCCGCCCAAAAGCCTGAAAATATTTGCTCTGAGCTGCAACCCCTCCCCTCCCCTGCCTTCTCTTCCACCCCTCACGTCAGAACATCTCCGTCTTCCCCTCGACACACACACACACACACAGGCCTCTAGTGCTGCTCAGATCGCGTGCTACTGGTCGCGGGCGGTGAGAAAAGTTCACGGCGGCGCTGGTTGAGCGTGCGGTCGATCGGGTACCCGTGGGAAGAGCGGAGCAGAGGCTCCGGCCTGTGCAGCACAGCCATAAATCAATAGTGGATGAATCGCCGTGAGAGGCTGGTGCTGAGCTAACTGGGTTACTGTCAACATGTTTATCACTGGGCACAGCGGGGGGGGGGGGGGGGGGGGGGGGGCGCGCTCGGTTGTTTTCGTTTCTTTGGAGAGGGTGGGGGGGTTTCCACGCCCGTTAGCGGCATCTGCTTTCCCCGTTTGCCAGGCACCAGCGTGGCGGGGGCGACACCGGCTCCGCGGCGGACCTACCTGAACAGGTGTCAGCTGGGCTCGGGGGTCAAACACTCGCAGCAGCTTGTCCTGGACAGAAAGAAAAACGCAAACTTCAGTTTCAGATTTAAGAGCGCTGAAAACCGTTCCCACCGCTATAAATCAAAACCCACCGGGATAGGCTAGTACCCCGGTCTCATTCTGCAGCACAAAAGAAGCAGGTTAAAGAATAGTGCCATCAATCCTGCATTCATGTGCTTCTCTTTGGCCTTAAACATTTTATACCGTCACGGCGTTGTGTGGGGGCCTATCTCATTCAATGCAGCCTCAGTTTGAACTTTATTGCACACAGATATGTCCAGCACACATAGAGGAAGAGCAGGGAAAAAAACCTTGGACAGATCCCCAGTCCATCTCAGGACACAAAGACTATCACACTCACATTTAAGGGCCATTTAGAGTCTCCAATTGACCTGAACAGGCATGTGTTGGATTGTGGAAGGAAACCTGAGTTCCCAGAGAAAGGCTACGCAGACACAGGGAGAACATGCAAACTCAACGCAGAAAGGAGTTCGGTTCGACCTGGGATTTGAACCGGGGGCATCTTGCTGTCCGCAACAGTGCTATTCACAGATCCACCATGTTTCCCAACACGCTGGTCCAGCTTGCAATCTGTCCTGCATTCCTGATGCAGGAATTTCTATTATTCAACCTTATCTAACTTAAAATGATTAACCACATTACACCGAGTCAATATAACAAAACACAGTTCAAACACAACACACAGTGCTTTTTTAGCCTTGGTTATTGGGACGCTAATGCGAGGCTTTGAGGGTCGGTAACTGTGACTAACAGCGGCTGTGCAGAAGAAGGCTGTTGTGTGATGATGAAGGGGATACAGGCGGAGGCCGAGAAGCATCTTCCAGGTCAAGATTTAGAGTTCCAGCAAAGACTGAGAGAGAGATCCAAAGATTCCCTCCTATTCGGTGTGATAAGATAACAAAAAAACAAAGCCAAACTCTTGAATTTTTCCTTTATCCATCAGTGTGATCTGACTGACTCATCGTCGACATTCCAGTGACCTCCACGCCCGTCGAGCCCAGGCGCTCGGCGCTGATCACAGCAGCCAATCGGAGAGGCTCCGGCGTGATTGAGGGGAAATGGGGCCTAATGGGAGCAGGCTGTGACCGGGACATGCGTGTCTGCAGCCCTGTCACTCAATACCACTGTGTGACTGAGATCAGAGCCGACATACGGGCCTGATAATAATGAGTGCGAGGGCTTAGACCAAAGCATGTGCACCCCCTAACACACACATACACGTCGGAGGGAATCTGGGGGTTGACAGTGACAAAGTCAAGCATGCACACACACGCACACACACACACACACACGCAAACATACTATGAAGCATTCAGCTGTCCACAAATATATGTGTGCGTGTAGACCACCCATGATTAGGATGCCCCAAGGCTACATCTTCAGGCCCCTATGACCTGTGCCTAAGCCAGTGGCTCAAGTGCTCAGTGCTAGGACAACACACACACACACACACACACACACACACACACACACACACACACACATACACACAGAGACACAACCTGTGAACCTAAGAATAGGCATCCCCCCTCATTTGTAAAAATACCCAAATCCAGATATAAATTCATAAGCAATCAATCTGCTGATTACTTTCTTGATTAAACAAGGACTCCTCCTGTCTGTGCAATTTCAGGAAGTAGTGAGAAATAATCTTACATTTGTTGGTAAAACCGTGTAAAAACACATGTAAATCGCTCGCGGAAGAAATGATTAACCTGTCAATCAACCACACTATCATTTGATCATTATTTGGACTGCTCAACTTTTCCCAGATGCACTTCAGAGCAAGCACACATACACACACACACACACATACACATATCTGCTGTACATACATGCAAACATGCATTTGCACCAACCAGTGTTCCTGCACAAATAACATGAGAGGGGCAGAACAAACACACACGAGGGGCCACTCACATACAGATGTGTCCACCAGGCAACTGCACACACACACACACACACACACACACACACACACACACACACACACACACACACACACACACACACAAGCAAACAAAAAAAGCAAACTCTTAAGCCTGTGACAATAACCCAGATACCCAGATAAACACACACACACGCAGCACTTCGACTCATAAATGCACAGATGGAGGGCTGGACAGCCTTGTGTGTGTGTGTGTGTGTGTGTGTGTGTGTGTGTGTGTGTGTGTGTGTGTGTGTGTGTGTGTGTGTGTGTGTGTGTGTGTGTGTGTGTGTGTGTGTGTGTGTGTGCGTTTGAGTATTTGTGTTTGTTTGCTGAGACAGCAGCTGTTTAATCAAAGTGACTCTCAAGCTGCATAATGAGTTTTCTCTGAGTTTGCCACACACACACACAACTTTCACATGTGTGCAAACACACACAGACGCTGGGAATCTTCAACCAGAGCTGCTCTCTCTCTCTCTCTCTCACTCTATAGATGTGTGCTCATCAACAAACACACAGTGGTGTGTCCCAGCGTACCATTCCCAGTCCCTCCCACAGTCACCAGCACCACAGAGTGCAGTGATTGACAGTCTGGGGCTGAGCCAACCACCTCATCTCTCTGCGTGTTTGCTCCATGAGAACTGCGGCCCCGGCGCTTGCGTACAACGCTGAACGTCAGCAAGCCCGTGGGCTATAAATCCAATCGTACCTCATTTCCAAGCCGCATACCAGCCTGACACGTCCATCATTTGTGTAAACACGAGCCTCTCCCTCTCCACTCTTACTACCTGGAGATAGGGGCTTCCTTGAAATGAATGGCGCCTTTCTCTGTCCGAGAGAGTCGTAAATATACTTCTCTCCGGGTCCAAATGAGGCCCGTCGTCATTCCTGCTTGTTTCGGGTGGTGGTCTCCCCTTCATCTTCGCCCCCCTCCAGCCCTGCACCTCCAGTGTTTACCCTATGGTAGGGCCAGAGGGGATTGGACCCACATGTTGGCCGGCCCTATTTGCTTTAATAAGTTGGATTGGAGAGATTGAAAGAAGGGGCCTTTCGGGTTAAATGACACCCGAGCCTAACAGGCCACCCGCCTCCACCCCCCCACCCCCAACCTGGCTATGATCTTACCATCACACCTCCCCCCCTCAATCCCAGCCCCGAGCCTTTTTGTTTTTTTCTTTTCCCCTCCAGGTGCTCAGTCCTTTAGCTGGTGAGGACGATTATGCTGTCAAGGCAAAACGCACGATTGGGACGTAGACGGTGACAAGCAGACTAATTTGTTACTTGTCAGAGCGAAGACAAACACCAGGGATTGGACTGACAATCTTACCTGCTTAGCATGCACATGGGGTTGGTCTTTTTTGAGACAGAGTTTATTCAGCCTCTCACGCACACACACACACACACACACACACACACATACACATGAGTAAACTCATCCTGCACCGAGGTAAGTATGCACCAGAGGCCTCTGCCTCATTACGACATCAATCAGCTCATGATTGGCTATAAAAGGGATGGAAGTGGAAAGGGGGATTCACTTTGATGAAGTGTACAAACTGTGTGCAATGTTTGTACCTACACTGATGAAAGCGTCTATTTTCCCCAATTACATCATATATACACAACTCCAGGTTCCAGACGGCTAGAGACGATGTCTGGATCATGAGTAAACAGGGGAAAAAATTATTTTAAAACGCATACGGGAAAGTTGAAGAACAGTCCAAAAACACCTGCTTGGATCATCCATCCACTAGAAAACATGCCAACGCCACACAGTTGAACCCTCGAGTTGGATCCAAACTGGCCAGCCATGTTGCTGCAAGTGAAGTGACTGTACGCTACTGCACAGGCTCAGAAACACGTGATAAACCCATTATTAGTCATTGCAGTTCATTGGCAAATGATTACATTCGGTTTTGATGCTGAAACCCAAACTTTTCTGCATGAGAGTTGTAAATAACGTAAATTAAACAATGCTACATCCACCCACAAAGCCTCTATTGCTCTGGCCCACCTCATAAACTCCCACCACCTCCGTCCATCCTTCCTCCTCCTACACAGAGTACGAATGGAAAGCTCCTCACGCTGCTTTATTAGTTCCTGATGATCTCCTGGTGAGAATGAGGCCATGTGGATGCATAAAAACCCAAGGGGGGACTTTCTCTCCCCCTAATTTCATTATTCCTTATTTCTACTTGGACCAGACAAAGGTTCAGGGGTCAAATGGGGTTGAGACAAAACAAAAAACCCGGGTATAGTCATGCTTAAACCACAGGTTTGTGCCCCTCTTAACAAGTTGCGGCAGATTCCATCTCCACCTCCACCTTCATCGGCCTGGGCCCAGCTCTCTGTC